>JANHGL010003759.1:0-16530 GCA_024611195.1 Ceyx melanurus | reverse complement strand
TATATATATAAATAATGTTTAGTGTCAGTAGACATTTTTAATGGGCAGCAGCAATTGCCTGTATCCTATTGCCAAAGATCTTAAATAACTGATAGATCATGAAGCCCTTTAAAAAAAACCAAATGTGCAATAAATTGTCAGGTTCAAGGACATGCTGTTTGTGTATATTGCAAAAAGAAATACACATGGGAAAAAATGATCAGTCCATTGCTTCCATTAATAATTCTATATAGCTGTGAGAAGTTGAGGACAATTTTTTTCTCTTTTTGGTTGGTTTGTTGGGTTTTTTTTGAGTTCCAAACTGTGGATGAGGTCAGTAGAGATGACTGGAAAGACCAAGAGCATGCCAACAACTTCATTTAGACAAGAGAGATCATAATCACTGCAGCAGCCAAAGGGACCTGGAGTGGGAAACAGCCTCAGAAAAAGAGAGTTTGAGGAAAGCAAGGGAGCATCATTTCATGAGGGGGTGGCTTGGGAAGCTAGCTGAGATTCCATCTCATCTCTAACCAGAGGAGGGGTAAGGAAAAGGAATGAGGTTCTGCCACTAAGAATAATGCTAAAACCACAGGAAAAGAGTTAAAGGTGTTGGATTGAATCCTGTGACCCCAGAGAGATAAGCCTGGAGATGGTTTGGTTTGTTTCTTTCAGCTAAGAGAAATTAGCAGAAGTAGCAGCAGATGCATTTAAAAGCCAAAGATCTCTAGAAGCCACTTGTAGGTTAGAAACAGCAAAAGTGAAGAGAAAATGTTTAAACAAGTCACTAAAATGTCACAACTCCAGTCCATGGGCTCAACACAAGAATCATCACCAGTAATTCCAGTTCACTCCAGAATTTTTCCAGTCTACACTGAAACAAGCAATGGGGGGATGCATGTCCCATAAAATATACTCCACCTCACTGTGAGTGTGAAAAGAGGTGGTGGTTTAGGCTCTTGAAGTGATAGGAATTTCTGTTTTTAAATAGGCCAAACCTTAGCATCTTACACAAAAGATCTTAAGGCATCAAAACCATTAATTACTATTTCATAATTTTATACTTCTTTGATATAAAAAAAAAAACCAGTTGGCTTTGATTTCTTAAGTACACAAGGTCATATATATATGTATATATATATTTATGAATTTATGCATATATTCAGTTTTCAGTACACAAATGCAACAGAGGCAATTGGAAAACAGACAAACTCAGTGCATGTGCTTTGTTGAAACCACAGAAGGAGACTTCTGCAGAGCTTGCACTTGCTAATCTACTGTGAAATTAACATTTCTAAAATAAATAAATTAAAAAACAAAAAAAATCCACAAAAACCCACCAAAAAAAAAAAAAACCAACCAAACAAAAAAACCCTCATTTTTCATTCTGAATTCAGTAGATCTTTTGTAAAATAAACACACTGGCACATTTTTTTTTTCCCCTTCATAGAGACACTGTAAAAGGTCAAACCAAGTTTCATCTACTTTGAATTTTTGGGGTGAATTCATGAAGGTAATGCAAAAGCCCCCATTGCTTGGAGGCTGTATAGCAATTTATATCAATTACTATTCCAATATCAACCACAGCTGCTCCAGCACCAGTGGCAAGTCTGATGTCAGAGAATAATCACATCTCTCATTATGCCATGCATCTTCTTACCTTTGTGTTACATTGTTCTGTTAAACAAAGTACCCCCAAGGGCTGTTTATCCCTGGATAATAGTCTCTGCTGTTAAGTACTACTTCATCAAAATGTTTCATTCAGGTGATGTCTCACTGTAATATATCATGAATGTGACAAGTAATATATTATATGATAAAGTAAAATATCCCCTGAGCAAGGTACAGGGATGATAAATTATGTTAATATGCTATTCCCATTATATTATCATCAGTTGGATGATGATTTAGTGTGATGAATCATCAGAAAAATATAATCTAATAAGGTATTACTCAAAACTTTATACCATCTGGGCACAAAGAAGTAAATATCCAAAGTAAATTCTTCTATGACAAAAGGCATCCCAATGCCACAATTCAAAAGCAGCCTAAATTAAAATATATCAAGATACAGAAAAGAAGTAGAAAAGTCTAGAAAGTGCAGTACTAAGAAATGTTGCTGTTGGAAAGGTCAGGAGTGGATTCTCAGTGTCTATAAAACAACGTTCCACTAGTACAAACACTATTTATTAAATCCCATTGACACGAGTTAACTGGAGCTGCTCTGTCCTGGTGCACTGCTGCTGCTAGAAACCAACTTGCCTTTTAGTGCCCTTTACCCAGAGCTGACAGAGATTTAGTTGAACATGGAAGGCTCAACCACAGTTTTACACCAAACTATTAATCATCAAACATTATTCTCCTGTTCCAACCATCTACAGGGGTCTGTGGGAGATGCCACTGTCACTAAACTCTAGAGAAACTTTGTCACGGAGCAGCCCTAACTTGGACTGAAAACTGTATGTAGAGACCCAGTGTCTTCTGAGGTGCCATGGGGAACCTGAGGTCTCTCCAGAGGACTGGCAGACAGTGGGGGACCTGCATTTTCACACAGTGACAGCTTGTGAACAAGTGGCAGTGCCTAAAGGGGCAGCAGACACCATGTTTAGGGGCTTTGATCTAGCCTTTGGTGTCTCTGCCTCTCTGCCATCCACACTTCTTGCCGTGGGGTTGGTGATGGGCACACAGTGCAGCTTCATTGCTTTGGAAAACCACCAGGGTGGCACTGGGAACAGTTTGTCCTGGTGGAAAAGCAATTAGTGTTAACATCCTCTTCTCTGCTGAGCCTCACTGCCCACCTTGGCCATTCCCTGCCTTCATCCTTCCCTGTCCCCAGGTGGGAAGGCAGGAGATGGTGCCCAGCATTTGACAGGTCCCTGGCCCCTGTCATGCTTCTTGACCCATGGCCCTGGACTCAGCTGCTTCACCTTCATTAGCAACTGTTCTTCCAGCTCCTCTGCAGTATAGCAACAAGATTTTTATGCAGGGTGTGGGCTAGAGATAGGAAATTTGCATGCTTCCCAACAGTCTGGAAATAATTTTATTCCCTCTTGTCTTTTTTTTTTTTTTTTCTGAGTGAAATTATTACTGATGAAAGATTAAAAAAAAATAAATAATCAAAATATTTACAAGGTGCTGTCATTTCTTCATGAAGACCTCCATACACTCACACAGGAGCCAGCCCCCACTATCTCAGGGCAGTTATTTTACAGGTAACAGCCTGCCAGTTTGTCTCCTTAGTTGCTAAAACTTACTAGCAGTAGAACTATTTATTAGCTTTTCTCAAAGGGTTTAGTCATAAAGAATATCTATAAATGTTGGAATCCTGTATGAAGGTATAGAAATAATGTCAGAAAATTATCATCAAAAAAGAAGTGTTGTGATTTTTCAGATAGCCATCTATAGTTATACTGTCTCACATCCAAGAACACCTTACTTCAGGTGCCTTTTTAAAATTAACTTTTTAATTTTCTTTATGTTTTATAACATGTTCATCCACTTTTTTTTTTAGTTACAGTATTATACCATGTATTATATTGTAATATATAGAATATAGAGAGAGAATAATAATCTAATTCAGGCAGCTGCAGTGTTTGAGAGCTCAGAAGCATGTCTCCAAAATGCAAGTAAGTAATGAAGTCCAAGGTGGACTAGAGTAGGAGAGAGCACATGCAACAATGGATTCTCAGATTTTTTTACTGAGATTTTTAGAGGTCTGTGGCTCAAAGACCTTTTTAAATCAGAGCTAGGTCTTTATATACACTATATTTCACAAATATTTATTCTATATGCTTATCTAGTTACTTTTTGGTGATATATTTTTAGAGTCCATCATATCAATGTTTCCCTGTAAGAAAAAAAAAACAACAGCACTAAAACATTTTTTATTGATGCTTTAAATCTGCTACTTGTCACTTACATTTGATGCTCCCTGGTTCTACACTCTCCACCTATTAGCAATTATATTCAGGTTGTTGATTTGTAGTTTTGGGTCTTTTATTCTGTACCTTTGAACACCCATCCTGTCTTTTTCTATAGGTCTGTCAGTTTCAACGTGTGCTTTTGGAATGGGGGATCAGGAGTGCAAGCAGTAAGGGAGATGCAGGAATATCCTAGGTTTCAGCAGTGCTTTATCTTTTCCTGATCCTTTCTATCCTCTCATTTCATTCCATTTCATTTTTTCTCTTTTAGTCTGCTTTTGAGCCTGGCATTGATAATGTTGTAGAGCCATGTATCTGTCAGAACCACAAGATTTGTCTTGAGAAGTGATAGCTTAGTACAGAGTCCTGCTAATTTTTATTTTTAATGTAAATTTAGGAGCATTTTATTCCATCTGCATCACTATGATGCTGAATTTTGTGACATTTTCTCACTTGGCAGCATAGATTCTTTGGCAATTTTTTTTAATTTAATCATCATCTTTACTACCTTTGCATTGCTAGCAGAATTTCACCTGTTGGCTGTCCAGCCTGTATTGCAGATTCCAGCAGGACATGAGCACTGCTCCCTGGGGCACACCACTCTAAAAACTGACCTTTTTATTCTGTTTTCCTTTTGACCAGCTACTTACCCACGAATTGACTGAAACTTAAATAACTGGCAAACTCCTCCAGGATAAAACGAGAAGTGACCTCACAAAAATGTGAGCTGAAGGTTTAATTCAGCAGTTATTAAGATATTGATTCTTGTCTGCACTCCTGATGCAGCTAGGATGAAAACTAAAGCAGGGATACTTGCAGAGTAGCTCAGCCTCATAATAATGCTGATTATTACCTGTGTGTGTGTGACACTGCTGCTCTCAAAGCCAAATGTGAGCTGTGCTGACACAGCTGGCAGAGAGCTGGAAATTCATACTCTCAAGAAGAGCAGGATCTTTGCTAGAAATATTAGTTTCAAGAAAAATGATATTTTTTCCTATCATTACTGTCAAGAAGTGCTATAGTTTCTAAACTGGATTTGGGAAAGATACATGGTTCTGATGCTTAATTTCAGAAAAAGAAAGTCATTCTCCTTTATTCAGGGCCAAGCACCCAACAGTGTAAAATTCACTTAATCCCAGGGAAATGCAAAGCTGAACTCTCTAAAAGATGATGAGACTTGCTGCCCCCACCAGCCTCACATTTTCTTTCAAAAGATAGTCTGAAAGATGTTTTGCATTTGACTTTTTGTACCTTGGCTGCTTCTTTCCACGGCTCTGAGGACACCACTGACCAGGGTTAACAGGAGAAGATGTCTGCAGTCCAGTGAGTTCCACAAACAAGAGACAGTGGTATCAGCACCTGTATTTGGTATTTTGTTATAACTTTGTTGTGTATAAAGTTCCTTAAACTCCACAGTTAAGAAAACATGAGTGCAGGGCAGATGTGTCAGAAATATTCACTGCCATTTCACCTCTGTGGATTTTGAGGGCCAAAGCTACCCATTTTTATCAGACATTAATTTTCAATCAAGCTACTACAGCTCCTGATGGGATCCCAACTGTTTTAGGAAGTGTTCCTGATTTAATAATTCACCAATTTTTAGCAAAATAATGTAGTATTTTAATTCTTTCATTCCTGACTACATGATAGTGTGGCATATGTCTGTCTGTGGGTGTGGGTGTATACCAACCATTTCATCTTGGCTGCTTTATATCCTAAGCACTGATCTGTTCCATCCATCAGCAGCTGTCTCCTATTCTGAAGACAAAAATAGCTGTGTTGCTGCAGGGGTTAATATTCCCTAAAACTGGCATATTCTCAAAACCAGAAATAACTTGTTCTGATACTTACTGGATGAGGGGAGGGGATCAAGTTCTACATATTTAACTTTAGCATTGTTAATTGGTATATCTCAAAGAAAATGAGTGTTTTCCCAGAGATTAAAAGCAAATCTAGTCTTTCTGAAAATCAGGGCTTTTTTTTTTTTTTAATTTTTCTCTTTTTTTTCCATTTTCAGAGACTGGTGGAAGTGACTGGAATTTGGCCCAATGAAAGCAAATTCTGAAATGCCTTTTCAGAGCAGTTTTGTAATCTTGCCATGTAGTTTCTCTGATATTCCAACAGACATTAGAGGGCACGTTGACAATACTGAGCAGTTCTAAATGATGGTTTGAGGGTGCTAAATTCTGACTATTTGTAATAGGGAAATTTGATTCATGTGCTCAAATAAAAGCATGGCTTCAGTAAAGTGGCATAAGGCTTTTTTTTTGGTACAGGATGATGAATTGTGTCAAATATTTAAAACTAATCTCTCTCATTACTTTTGTCTCTCTTCACTCTGAAATCTCTTTCTTTCCCCCTCCCCAATTTCTGTCATTTGGAGTGGAAAAAAAGATGCTACACTTCTGGCATGGAAAATTATTGCATGATTCAGTAAGGTTGTGCAGAAAGGAATAGTAATTGACAGATGCATAGGAATTTCTGTGCCATGTTAGACTAATGATTCATTTATTTCAGTACCTTTTGTCCTGGAAATAGATGGTTCTCTATGTCTGTGCACCTGGAACTGATTGGTTTGCACCTCAGCAGTTAGCAACACTGCAGCAAGCTCTGTGACAGCTCCTCTGCAGTGTTTGCCATTCCAAGCTAATGCAGAAGAGGCTTTTCAATAAAATGGGCATTATTTCCCATCACTGGGAGTTCTGGGACACACTGAGTGATGCACTGGGTTTGGCTCTGGCTGCTGGTGGGCATTGCTGTCTTTGCACACCCAGTAGGAGCTCATGTGTCTTACCTTGAATTTGATGTTGAAGCTTCTTGGTGGTCTCACTCCTCACTTGAATTTTTTAAGGCTTCTTTAACAGGCTTCTTTTTGCCCTCCCTGGCATTTTTCATATCAAGCATTTTGAGGTTACTGATACAGCCCAACCACCTTGGTAGAGGAACAGACTACAGCTTCTAGTTCTGCTGCAACAGATAAAGCTAGGTATTTAATTAAAGAAACCATTCATACCTCTTGTTCTTTAAAATATATATAACATGTAATGTTAAAAAAATTAAAATCCAATGGGAGATAACTAAAAAGCAGAGTAAGGAATAGACTGTGTGGCCCATTGGACAATATCTATTGCCAATTGCCTCCCTGGTGTCTTTTCATGTAAGGCATCATAGGCACTTTTTTTCCTTCTAAGCTCAAAGAAAAGCTATTTTGAGAAGCCTGTCTCTCATGCAGAGCTTGAAGGAAAGAATGAGGCATTCTGCAACCTGGAGTTCCAGTTCTGTCTGTATATGGGTGTGGGGCATGGGCAATGCATTAAATTTCATTTCAAGGGCTGCTCTCTAAACAGTTCTACAAGCTAAGCAACGTGAGCCTAATATCATAATTGCAAGGGGACTCTTGACACTGCATAGTAAAATTGCTTATTAAATTACAGTCAGGAAAAAAAATCAGAAGGCAGACACTATTTGTCTGGCAGTGTACAGGGAAAGAAAAAAGGCTGAATTCTAATTGAGTAGCAGTGTGAGTGTTCTTTTACTATGTGAAAATAAAACTAGCTTATCACTGATATCATTATTAATGTATGAGATGAGGCAGAAAGACTGTTTGGTTCCTAACACCCCCTTCTGCCCCTTCCACCCCCCCCAAAAGAGAGAGAATAATCTAAAAGTAAAATGGGTTTGCATAAGGGCTTTCTGACACTGGAACAGTGACAGATTTCATTGCTACTGTAGTAAAATGCAGATGATTTACAAATTAATTTGAAGATAAGGCATTGTGTAAACAGTAAGTATTGCATTTATTATTTTCTCACTTAGATCCAAATGTAAAAAGACATCCAATATTAGTAACACTGTTTACCATTCAAATCAGAAATATCTTTTCAGCTATTCTAAACCTTCTGTGTTTTCTTTTATGCATGAGCAGC
The DNA here is from genome assembly GCA_024611195.1 of Ceyx melanurus. NCBI lineage: Eukaryota > Metazoa > Chordata > Aves > Coraciiformes > Alcedinidae > Ceyx > Ceyx melanurus. Next base: position 8,708 of record JANHGL010003759.1, on the reverse strand, counting down.
TATTACTACTGTTCAATCACAGACATTTCCTCAGGTAGTCATATTGCAATCTACACCTTTTTAATGGCTTTCGAATAAATAAAGCAACTTTTTTTGCATAAAAAAGATATTCTGAAAACATAGTTAAGTATTGAAATTTACATTTTTATGAACATAACATCTTCATACATAAGATGAATCCATTGTAAAAATCTTAGAGGTTTTGCTTTGCTTTGTCATTAGACCTAGCAGAAAATAATTTTATTTTACATTACAACACTGACTGCATCTTGTGCCCTTGAACATGAACTGCCTTGCATTCTGGTAAGATTCTGCTCTCTATTCTCATTTTCATACTCAATGAGCCACTACTGTTTCAGTCCAAAAGAGATCAGTCAGTAAAGCTGTACCATGAAACAGAAGATTCTTTACTCATTTAGATTTAGCCAATAGTCACAAATCTAGCTGCAAATGCTGCTTGGGATGTGACCTCTTTTTTGATTGTGATTTAGGAATACATAATCAGATTTATGAAAAGAACACACTTGAAAAAAACAAATTTCCTATTATGTTATACATATTTATAAATTTATAAATTGCTTCCCAATTGGAACAAGGCAGGGGCCAAGAGCATCATACCCTGCTGGCTGGAGCAGGCTCAGATGTGGCAGGAGGTGGGTCAGAAAGTCCTTTGCATCTCTGACATGTCAGAGGAGTGATGTGACCACCAGGTAATTGGATTAAGAAAAGGAGAAGGGAGGTACTTCAGCAAAAATTCCAAATAAATGAATTTCTTTACCTTTACCACACAGTGCTGAGAAGCTGGCTGCACATCACCACAGACAGAGCTTTGCTCTTGTCTTTTCTTGGTAGAACAAGCATCTGCTGTCAGTTGAAGTCAGGCCTCAACAACTCACATTTTTTTCTACCTTCAAAGGAAATGAAGAGATTGACACCCTTGCTTTTAACTGTGGCTTTTCTTCAATTGCCAAACGGGTGTTCTAGTTGATTTCTTCTTTTGTTTTCATCAGAAATACAATTATAATGCTGAATGGACTCTATTACTGCTTGTTAAAAGCAACTACAGCCAAGCGAGCACTCACTGCCTCCTTCCACCCTCTAGTGGTGCCTTAAGTATACTGCTGGCTCTCTCCTTATTTAAAGAATTAAGTGGGGAATTATAATAAAAGTATACTTTTGGAAAGAGAAATGTACCTGGAGAAGAAATACTTTATTCCAAAGTGGAAAAGTAGTTTTCATACAGGAACAATGAAAAGATTCAGTGGTTTAAATTACTAATATGAGATGGAAGTTCAGCATCCTGTGGTCTTCTAAAGAGTAAGGCAGCTTTCTTGATTGTTTTCTTACAAATTTCTTTTTATTTTCACTTCGATTTTAAATTTAAGTAGTTAATTTAAAATTAATTTTCACTTTGATTTTAAATTGAAATGGTTTCCATAAAACTATTCAATATTAGAAGGAAATGCATATTGGAAATGCTTGGTTTGCTGTTCACCTGGATATTTAAAGTGCACGACAAAAATTAAAAGATATTATCACAAGTAAGTAACAATAAAAAGCTTATCTTTTCCTTGCTGATTGTATCAGTTTATTAATTGCTTTTGGCGTTCCAGTTTGCAACAGATGCTTCTGTTTCATTGAAAGAAAAAGAGTTTAAATGTCAATTTATTCTGAATTTCAGGCTTGGGATGTTTTCAATCAAAAATCAGGTTATATTTTGACGTGCCATTTTCTTTTAAACAAGTGCTATTGTGTATCCTCATCATAGTGACAAGTTTGCACTGGTTTGCAGGGCGGGAAGATCCCCATCAGGTGGACAGCTCCCGAGGCCATCGCTTACCGCAAGTTCTCCTCCGCCAGCGACGCCTGGAGTTACGGGATTGTCATGTGGGAGGTGATGTCCTATGGGGAGAGACCTTACTGGGAGATGTCCAACCAGGATGTGAGTACTGCAGGGTGCCAAAATGACTCTTCAAAACGGTTGGCACCTCCTGCCCTGCTTTGCTTTCTCTTGCACTTTCTAGGCTGGAATTTCATTTAAATTGACATAATTCACAGATTGTGAGGGGTTGGAAGGGAGCTAGAAGATCATCTAGTCCAACCCCCCTGCCTGAGCAGGATCACCTAGATCAAGTCATCCAGGAACACATCCAGGCAGGTCTTGAGCATCTCCAGAGCAGGAAACTCCACAATTTTAGAGGGTCAGTTAATTTATGAAGGCTTGGCCCTCTATATATAACCTTGGCTAGCTTGCTCCCATGAATTAAAGACATGCTACAAAGAGCCACAGCCAGCTTGCCAGGTTCTAAGCACTGGCTAGATATGGCTTTCATCCAAATCCCTGGCCATGTGCATTAGATATGCTATTTGATGCAGCTCTCAGTTCAGCCATAAATCAAACCTTGAGGGAATGCTGGCCATATCCTGATAATGCTGTTGGCCTGTTATCTACATTACAGTCTGACTGTACCCTCAATGGGCATACGTGACTCCATTCTAAAAGAGCTAAGCTGCCATGAGAGATATTTGCCAAATCTCCTAAGAATTAAATGCACTGTTTACATTAAAAGCTCTGTATGGGCTTAACCACAGTGCAGGACAATAGCCTTCCCTGTAACAAAGTTATGCTTTCCTTTAGTTTGTATTGCAAAAGTTGTGGCCAAATAAACCTTCCCAATTAGCAAAAAAACCACATTTGCTTCTAGTAAAATTGAAAGCTTGTTCTAGAAAATGCAGCATGTGAAAGGGAAAATGTATTTTTTTTTTCTCAACTATAATTATATTTTCACTAATTCTTCTGTTTGATGGATCCCCATGACAGCTTAAACTGGCATACTCAGTCTTCACAGCAGCCATCAATCTCTATGTCAGAATGCAGAATATCAGGCATCACATCTTAACCTCTCTCATGTATTTGACTAGAATACCTCTGCATTGGTTCTGAAGGGTTGACAAGATTTTTCCAGTCTTATGCCACAACATGGGGGATTTCAGTCTATTCCACTTGCAAGTGATTTCAGCTCATGTTGGGTAAATTCTCTGTGAGGGACCCAACTGCCATCATCTCTTTTATTCCTCCTATGATCCTAATTGTTCTCTTCACACCAGCTCTGTTACTAGCCCACCACTTGACTCCCCACTGCTGTTACCACTAACTAGGAATGGGGGGAGAGAGACTCTGTCAAGTCCATTCAGCTCCACTATTCTCCTCCTGGGAAGAATGACTGGTAGGACCCTTACATAGAGTCCAAGGTGCCAGGTGAGAGTAATGCAAAACACACACCTTGGTTCCAGCTGCCTTTCTCTTTCCTTTTGGCTGGCTTCAGCCTGTCTTCTTCCCTCTATCTGACACCATCTATTCAAGGCCATGCCAGCAGTGAGACTTCATAAGTGACCCGTCCATTTAAAGTATATTAAATATGCATATTGGGCATGATTTGTATTTAATGACACCATTTAATTACTCCTCCATCCAAACCAGAAGTATCTGTTTGTGTCTGAATATAGAATAATGATGTGGGCCCTATGGATGCTGTTGGTGCTGCCTCCAGGGGAGGATACTGAACCCTGCAGTTCAGCATCATGCAGCACAAAGTATTCCTTTTCTCTGGAGCTCTTACCCACAGGTTTTTATTTTTAACATGGTAACTTTGAGAAATGTTCTTGTTTAAGTAAATAACCATTTTATTATTGTGGTAAGTGACTTTCAACCTGTGTTGGTGTTGATTAATGCACTTCTTAGATATGTGGCAGGCACCAGAGGTGTCCCTAATTAGGGCTGCTGCACAGTCTGTCATGTCTTATTGCTTAATTAATAAACATTAGCTAAGATACTGAACTTTCCAATGAATCTAGGGTACAGTTGACCAGATTGTGCTAAGAGCCTGGCTTCCTAATGCTCATGTGTTGAAAGGGAGATTTATATTCCATGCATTTGCTTTGTAGAACAGCTGTGAGTGAAACCTCCTGGGACACCTGGTAGAGGCCACTGTGTAAATTACTGCATGTTGCAGAACTGGAGTATTCAAAAAAGACCAAAAAAATGCCAAAACCAAAAAAGGATTGTAATCAATATCCAAGAAAACTACTGTAGCAAACTAAGAGTCCTTACACCTATGGAAGTTTCTTGTAATAGTACAGATAAATGTCCCTAATACAGTTCTTTCATCCCACAGACATCAAAACACTTGGCAGGCACCTGGGGTTGGCTCAGTACCATGAGGCATGAGCAGCTGCCTCTTCCTCCTGGTAGATTTTTCAGATGTCAGCAGGACACAGGGATGGAGTCCCTCTGGACTTTCTTCTGTATCAGTCTCATTAAAATACCTGTCAGTCAGCTTTTGAAAGCAAAAATTCATGTTACTCTTAATAATGAAACTATCAGGAAGATTACAGCTTAATTTTCAGATGCCTTTTTTTGCCTATTTCAAATTATTTTGAAACCAAACATGCATGAATTTTAGGTAGGAGTCCAGAAAATATTTTTTCAGATAATTTTGGTATATTAATTTTTAATATTAAGCTTTACAGCTCTCTAAAGTGAAACAAAACTAATAAAATGTATTTAACAGGATATAGTGTTTAATATCATCTGTGTACAAAACTAGATAAAAAGCATGTTCCCCTTTATAAAATTGAAAACTGAAAAGTTCTAATTCTTCCTTTGAGATCTGATTCCCACTTAGCACATCTTTACTCCTGCTTCTTAGACTCTAAACATAATGCTTGCCTCACAAAGGATACTAATGAGGGAATATTTGCAGTTTATTTTTAAAACATGCTGGTATTAATGAGAAATTATAATTATCCCAGTACCAGCTGGCATTTCTCTTCATACTGCAATGTTCCTTTGGAACAAGAGAAGAAATAAAATGCACTGCAACTTCTTTTTCAAAGACACAGTGAAATAGAGTGTGTCAAAGAAAGTATAATGTTGGAAAATTGTGGTTGCTTTGGGTTTGCATTTTTTCTGGAATAAGTTATTTCAGAAAAACCTCATCAGTTCTCTATTGTTGTGTTGAGAAAATGCTATATGTCTCTTAAAAGCAGAGAAACTTTCCCCTTGCCTTAAAAACACATTTAATAAATTCATCATTTGCAGCAGGTCCAGTTAAATGTAAACACTGATACCTGCATTGCTGGGTTGCCTCCTCACTGACAAGTATAAGCTAAGCTCTGTCTCACACTGAAACAGGTACCAATGTTTTATGAAGCCACTTTTGACAATGTTGTGAATGAATTGGGGTTGAATTTCACCCACCCTGAGTCAGTAACAGGAGCCATCTGGGGGTATGTGCATCACCAGAAGGCAAGGCTTTGGAGGAGTTCTTTAGCTCATATTTTATCCTGTAGCAACCATTTTGGCAGCCCAGATTTTGAACCATTGAGGTAAATCCCAGGGTGATCAACAAGTAGGCAGAAAGTCTCATGTCAGCTTGTTTTTCCCAGGTAGGTGTTTCTGCCAGGACACAGAAAGGGCTGTAGGACACTGTGAACCTCAGGGCATCCAGCTGTGCACAGCAACAAGAGTCTTGTTCCATTTTCTGCCATGCCATGAAGGGGAGCTGAAGTCCTGATGTAGCTTCATTATTCTTATTTATTTGCATTAATGCTTGCAGCATAAGCGTTGCTGAACAGACAGCAACATTAATCCAGACTTCAACAAGAGAACCAGGATATATTCCAGGGTAGTAAGATTGAATATATTGAGGCTATACCTAGTGCTATAAAACACTGATTTGCTGTAACCAGTTTAATGTGCCCCCTTCCAGCTGCATTCATATGTCTGCAGCACATCCATACATCTGTGTGAAAAAGACAGATCTCTTGTTAAGGCAGAGTGGGTATAAATGCAGTAGGTGTGTTTCTCCTAAGTGCACTGTCTTATTATCAATGCTGCTTATAACTTGCACTTGAAAAAACATTTCCCATGGGCTGGATTTTTGTGTGGAAGTGTGATCTGTGTGGGGTAGGTAGGGTTGGTCTTTTTCCTAGCTTCAGGTTTTCATCAACCACTTACTGTATTTTCACTTTTTTATAAACAAGACTGTCATTTCTGTCATCACCCTCACTGCTACCACCACTCCTTTCAGAACCTAGGAACATTTCCTCTTGGGTTTTTTAATCTTACAGAGAGTGCATCCAAACAGCTTTTCATGGGCCTTATCTACTTTTCCAACATTTTCGTTATCAGTGTTACTAAAAGCTCTGATCAAGTGTAATTTTTCATACATGTGATTCATCTGTGACATCAGTTCTGTTTCTTTACAGCTCCCGAGTAAACACATTTTCCACATCTGTGGATCTGCAAGTTTTATTCACTTTAAGATATATGATAAAATCACCATTTTTTTTTTTAGCTTCTGTTTAGATGTAAAAGCTTGGCCAGGCACATTTCTGAGAGGCTGTGCAAAGTAAAATTGGTGTTTTACTGACATTGCCTGCATGAATAAGACTCTAATAATCAGCAGAAACACACCAAGGACATTTTCCAGGTGCATTTGTAGTGCTTGACTGTATCATGACACTACCACACACTAACACTGTCAGCACGCAGGTACCAGAGCATCCCAGTGTGCAGTGGGTTAGGTAAGTAAGGTTAGTTTGTGACCCTGAAACCACATTCAGTACAACAGTCTGGAGTGAAAAAGACAGTGATGCTGGTTGTTTCTGTCTTGGCTGTTTGAAGAGGATGGCTGAAGAGCCTAAAAAAAGTGTGTGCTGTGTTTCATGTGTCTACAAAATACTTCACATCTCCCCTGGTCACGGGTTTAACAGTTCAAATTCACTGAATAAAGGGAATCCCAACGCCCAGCAGTGAATAAAGTGAGGGTGGCTGTTCCACTCATTGTCACCACTGGTTTCTCATTCTCAACTCTGCACTGTCCTTTCAGCATTTCATTCTAATTCCCAGTGGCCATACTCATTATATTTCTTTATTGCTTTTACTTTAGGTTATCCTGTCTATTGAGGAAGGCTACAGACTTCCAGCACCCATGGGCTGCCCAGCATCTCTGCACCAGCTCATGCTGCACTGCTGGCAAAAGGAGAGGAGCCACCGTCCCAAGTTTGGGGACATTGTCAGCTTCCTAGACAAACTGATCCGCAACCCCAGCACCCTTCACACCCTGGTGGAGGATGTACTCGTGTAAGGCTCTCTTTGGTATATATATTATTTTTTTATAACCCATGCTGGCTATCATTAGGTATTTGAAGGCATTAAGCAGAGGCAGAGCTCTGAATTCACAAAGTTTTAGGGGTTCAAATAACTTCAATCCTCTTTTGTTGTTAAAACACTTTTTTTTTTTGAGTCATGCAGATTGTGTTAGGTGTTTTTTCTTCGTTTGTTTGTGCACTTTTTATCCATAATCTCTGAATCTCTTTATTTTTTTTTGTGCTTCTCATATGTGATTGTTTTCTCTTTGTAATTTTTTTCCTCTGTTCAAGAGCCTGTCTTTCCATCTGACAGTGCTCAAGTGATTTCTGAACTGCCTCAGAGTAATGACCTGCAGGAAGCAGTTCTGTCTTAGCTTGCTAAATCTTTACCTGAAGCAGAATGGCAGCTGTGGCCAGAGAAGAGACTATGTTTTGGAGAAGGGCTGAAGACCAAGGCAAAGACTGAGGCTGGTATTTTGCTGAGAAAGGCTGAACTGAGATGTTACTGGAGTCAGGGCTATAGCTCTTGCATCTATCACAAACCAGTGGAGATGGAATTTTCAGAAGACTGAAAATATATGCCCCAAAATTGGAATATTTTTTTCCTTTGTCCTTCTGTTTCTGTTATTATAATACTATGGATAAGAATTGAAAAATAGTGACTATATTATCTGCTTCATTTTTATTTGCTATTCTCTATAGTTCTATGGAAAAGCAAAGCTATAAAATTTGGGGTTTTTGCTCCTTTTAGGGTTAGTTTTAGGTTTTGAACACTGTAATCCAAGTGCTCCTACTGCATAATGGTATAGCAATAAGGAGACATTTTTTTTCTTGTAGATAAATGTAAAAATTCTCTCCAAGGTGTTCTTTTCCAAATTGTATCTCTCATTAAATTTCATTTGCCCTCTACTTTGACTATTGTATTTATAAACTATCACCCTGAACACAAGAAACACTGTGGGAACAAAAAGCAGTAGGAGAAATCTGTTTCTCAGTTTTTGCTGAGCTTCAGTGCTTAAAAAAAAAGTATTAAGTAGTGAAACTTGGGAGACTGACATGATTTGTTAAGTCTTTGACAAGGGGTTAAAGAGATCCTCTGTTAAGATCTGACCTTTACAGCTCAGACTCCTCTCCTTCCTTCTGCCTCTTAATAAAAATGGTGTTTAGCAGAGTAAATTGAGTATCATCCTTTCTATGGCTTTGGTAACCTTTGTATTTTTTGTTTTTACAGAATGCCAGATTCACCTGGTGAAGTTCCAGAATATCCTTTGTTTGTTTCAGTCAGTGACTGGCTGGATTCCATAAAAATGGGTCAGTATAAAAACAACTTCATGGCAGCAGGGTTCACAACTTTGGATATGGTTTCAAGAATGACTGTTGAGTAAGTATGTCAGCTATTAGCCCTGTAGTAACTGAGCAGGCTGAATTTGTGTGGGTGCTGGAGTGACATAATGATGTCTGCAATCACAGAATGTGAGGGGCTGGAAGGGAGCTAGAAGATCATCTAGTCCAACCCCCCTGCCAGAGCAGGGGCACCCAGACCAAGTCACCCA
>JANHGL010003758.1:9307-24879 GCA_024611195.1 Ceyx melanurus | reverse complement strand
CCTCCCTACGGTTTTGCTGCGCTCCCCCCCTCGTCCATTTTCCTTTTTCCCCCCCCTCTTCCATTTTGCTTTTTCCCCCCTCTCTTCCATTTTGCTTTTCCCCCTCTCTTCCATTTTTTTCTCTCCCACTCTTCTTTTTTCCCCCTTCCTGTTCTTATTCCCCCTCACTTCCACTCTTTTTTTTCCCTCTTTCTCTGTTCTTTTTTCCTGTCTTCCATTTTTCTTCCCCTCTCTTCCATTTTTCTTTTTTTTCACTCTTCCACTCTTTTTTTCTTTTCCCCTCTTTTCCCCTCTTTTTTTTTCCCTTCCTTTTTTTTTCTCCCTTTTCCCCATTCTTTTTTCTCTTTTCCACTCTTTCCTTTCACTCAGATGCTATTTCTTTTAGCAGAAATTCTGAGCACTCTTTTAACTTCACTAAACCCCTTAATAATAGAGCACAGTGCTTCCCTTCTCTTTGCCAAGCCTTTTTCTTTGTGTATTTAATATGCACCACCCACCTCTAGGAGAGTTCAGCAGTTGGCTTCTCTTCCTTTTGCCATGATTCCAGTACTGCTTTGGGGGGTGTTTTTTCAGCTTCCTTCCCCTGAGCACACCAGGAAAACCCAGTGGCCAGTTTTTCTCATGCTATTCACTGCAGTTTTGAAGAGCCCTTGATTCTCCATGCCATGATAAGTATCACTAATCTGGTTTATAACTTCTGTGTGTTAAGAGAGGTTGAAATGAGCAGTGGAGCCTCCCATCTGGGTGGCTTTCCACAGCACACCAGCTCAGATTGGAGCTGGAGCACATGGGTTTGAAAGCTTTTCCTCCACAGTGTAAATACTGCTCACTGAGCCTGAGGTAAGTGTGTTTGGTGCCTTTCTGTCTAGTTGATCTTCAGTCATAGATGATAGAACAAGGAGAAGTCCTTTGTGCTTGGCTGAAGGCACTTGGAAAGCTGGATGTGAAGCATTGACACATCTTCTGCCTGTCCCTCTGGCCAGGGACCCCCAGTAGAGAGCATTCTGAGGAGACAGCAACAAGAAATAGAGGGGAAGAATGAAAAGTAAAAAGTCTTTTTGTGCCTACAACAGCTTTGGCAGCTACAAAATCACAGCACAGTCCACAAGGGAATAGACAAGCCTACTAAAATGGTTTATCCTGGCAAGTCCTGGGTATAAATCTAGTCTAGGCACTAGACTCAGTACAGAATCATTGGATCAAGAGTTTCTAGGTCTATCTAGATAAAAGAAATCACCTTGCAGCAGCAAAGCTATGGCAACCTGGTCTAGAGTACAAGTAGCAAAAAGCATCTTGAGGATAAGTTGGTTTTGGTCAAAACTGAACCCTCAGAAGTTCACATTTGTCAGAATACTTCTGTTTTTGGAAGGAATTTGCTGGGTTTGACAGAGGTAACAATTCTGTTCTCTCCAGATGGGCTCTGTTTCCACTGTTGAAGGCAGCACCAATGCACCAAAGCTGCTTTTCTGACACTAACATGTTTTCCTGCAGGCAGGGGCACTGTGGAAAGAACTCCTCACTGTCAGCTCTAATGGATAGGGATCTGGTTCATGTAGATAGTGAAACTGAAGGGAAAAAAGAAACTAAAACTGTGTTTTCAGAGTGAGTAAGAATCCTGTTCAGCAGTGACTGGCTTTTGTTACTGCACACAGCTGCATATCTGCTGCTTCCCTTCCTTTTCCTTCTTCTCCCTTGCTTCCTTTGTGGTCTGTGAAGAAAAGTCACTACACACTCATTCTAAGCAGCAAAAAGAGGAGGCTTGTATTTCAGTGTGTTACAACAACCAAACTGAGCCATTTAAATGATATAAAAAAAAAATAAATATATATAATGGATGAAATCTAGGACTGCAGAAATGGCACCATGAGTTTGCAAAGCTTGTGTTTTTGTGCTAGCTTACTGTGAACCTGAGGAAAAGGTGATGGAGATTGTCATTTCAGTCCAAAGAAGGCAAAGAGGTAGTTTCAGAAATGTTTTGTAGAGGTCAGAAGAATGTTTTTGAAAGGAGTACCATGTGTGTGAACAATAGCAGTGGGTGTAGCAGCAGTGGCTGTGCTGAGCCAGCATCTTTGTAAGTCCATCAGCTATCTTTCATTGGCCTCTCAGGCAAGAAGGGGCCTGTCTGTAGAGGGACAGAAAACAAAAACTTGGTGTGCACATTCCTGAAGTCAGAGCCTTTGTGAAACTCCCAGTTCCTGCCATAAATTTGCTGGACTTTCTTCAGTAAGATATTTTCTGTGACAACAAGAGGAACTTGGCATTCTTAAAAATGAGCCAAAGAAGGATTTTACTTTCCAAAGAATTGTCTGAGCTTTCCTGAGCACTAATGAATGTCCCAGTATTCTCCCTGCAGCTCCCAAGGACAGTTCCTCCTGGAGTGGATGCTGCCCTGTCTCTGATTTCCTCATCAGTCCTTCTTGCTGTTTCTAAAGCTGCTCCTGCCTTCGTTTCACTCCTAGAAACACAAGCCAGTCATACACACCAGTGCCAGCTTCTGGGAGCTACAGTGACAGTCCAGCCTCTTCCAAACAGAGAGTTGTTACCACTGCCAGCATAAAGCCCTCTGTCTACCAGCCAGGTAAGCTCACTCCAGAGCAGGATTCAGGGAAGAGATGCACATTCCTCTCAGAAAAAAAGCAAATGCAACAAAGGAAAGGTTTCTAGATGGAACCAACTGCTTCTGGTTTTTGTCTGAAGTCTGAGGATTCTCCTCTGCGTGTGTCTGTTTCAGAGTGAGAATGTGGAACAAATGGGGGGAAAGGAATAAAAGCAAAGGAAAAGTCTGTAATAAAAAAGTGCAGTGCAGACTTTGGAAAAGAAGGGTTTGGAAAATAGCCCACTGTGTTTTAGTGCACTGACACTTCAGAGTGGATCAAGTAGCTTAAGAAGGCACCACTCAGAAGGAGATAAAATAAATGAAGGTAGCTCAAGGAGGATCCATCTGCAAAATAGATAAGGCCACTGATCTTCTCAAACTCAGGCTTGATTTGAAATAAAGAATGAGCTGAGTAGCTGATAATGCTGAGCTTCCATTGCCCACACATCCAGATCCTGAAGGAATATGTTTAATCATTCATTCATTCATGTGGAAAATTTGCTCCTTGCTGTTATTTAAATTCCCCTTGTATTCATGTGTTACAAATGCAGTGAACTTCTAAGATGGCCAAAAGATGAACCTTCAAAATGAAGCAATGAAATGAGGCAGCAGTATAAGTGGAAATGCTGTTCTGTTTCAAATTAAGCTTGTTCTGATCTTAGAGAATTAAAAAGTTGATTTATATCTTGACAGTCAAGTACATCTGAAAAGGCCAGGAATGTTAATAATCTTTAAAGCTCTCTTCTGTCATGTTCTGTTTCTGGATCTCCTGACATGAAAGCCATGCAGAAATGTTATATATAAAGCAGACAGGAAGATCAGTTATTTATATTTGAGCTATAAAGGTGGGAAAAAAGCTATTGTCAGTCATTTAAGGGTCTCAAAATAAATACAAGTTTCTTCTCCTCATTTGCTTTTGCTTAAGTGTGTCAGATAAGTCTACCATCTTTCCAAAGGAAAATAGATTTATCTGGCAAAAAAAAAAGGGAAGATGAAGAGTGAGGATTTATGTCCATAATGCAGAACAGAGAAGACTGTGGCAAGTGAAAAATATCTCCCCAGTGACACTGCTGCCAGCCCCATGCTCATTTGGGGGAGGTGTAAACTCCATATTAACCTACCAGAGAAATCATCCTGTAGCTGTGTCTGGTGAAGGGAAAAACCAACTGCGTGGTCAGAGGTGGAATAAGAGGCAGTGCTTTTGTTTTCTCCTGTGATGGCATCTTTGGAATCCCTTCTATTGCTGGGTTTGAGCCTGATTGCCTCCCAGTAAAGGCTTAAAATACCAGTTTGGAAACAGTATTCTGTGGCACTGGGAATGCAGCAAACTTTGTTCATCTCTGCATCTCTGTGTGGAAAAATCCTTTCATGTACTCTGGAGGACAGGAGCAAATTCAGAACGTGACCCATTACAAAGAGAAAACTCAAATATCATTAAAGTTGGCAAAAAAAACCAAGTCTCCGTGAATTGCTTAGGAGTTGGAAATACCCAGTAAAAAAAAATGAAAAAATATAAAAAAATATTTTCATAGTTGAGCTCTAAAGTGACTCAGGTGCAAATGAAATTAGACAGAGATTTTAGTGAAGATATTGTTGGGATTTTTGGTGGGTTTTTTATTGGTAGGGTTTTTTTGGTACCTTTTTACAGTTTTATATATTAATTTTAATAGCATTTCACTGGTTTTGGCACAAGATCCAATTGCAGTCTGGAGCAAACAGGGAAGAGAGGAGGAAACCTCCTCTGAAATGGAAAAATCTTTGTTTTCTTCCTCTAGGGAAAGCTCTGAAAAGCTCCCAAATCTTTCTGCTGTACATTTTCAGGCTTCTTTTCTGAGCAAGGTCCAGCAGATGGCAGAAAATAGTTGTGTATTCCTGGCTTGGGGGCGTTCCCACACTGTTCCAGGCAATTCAAACATCAATTTTAAACTGCAAAGGAGCAAGATACCTAAAAAGTGGATTTTTGCTTTCAGTTCAGGATGTAGATACACACATGTATGTAAAAGTGCTCAAGTGTAAAAGCCTGATCTGCCCTTCCAGAAATTGGAGAAAGATTCCCACAGATCCTGCTGAACATTTTCACTAAGTCCTGAGCATTTTCAATACTAAACCAGCAGGTTAGAAACCACCTTTCATTTTAATTTTAAATTCATTTGAATTTTAAATTCTTCTGAAGATTAGTGTCTTAGGACTTGTTGCATTGTCTGCTCTTTCTGTACTGGAATAGTAGATATAGGAAAATTCTATATATTTTAAATAGATATATATAAAATAGATATAGAAATATTATCTATTTTTTTTCTCTACTAGAATTTTGGGCTTGATGATCCCAAGGGTCTTTTCCAACCTGAATGATTCTATGAAGAGTATATACAGGAAAACTTTGGGCTTCAGGAATGCAGTCACTAAGTATAGAACAAACTAAATCAGTTGTGATTATCAATCCCATTTATTACTGGAAAAAAATAATAATCATAACAACTACAAGTTCTAAAACAGAAAAAAAAAATCCTAGTATGAGCTAGTAAGACTGAAGTATTTAAGAATATATGAATCTTTAATTTAATAAATGAATCTTTGCCTTTCCTGGAGGGGAAAATATTCATTGACCATAAATGAAGAGCTGATGGGTAGAATTCCAAATTCCCCAGAAGCAAGGAATTAATTGGGTTGTTCTGTTAAGAGACAGCACTTCTGGAGTGCTCCCAGGGTAACAATAGCCCCATTCTTTCCCTCCTGCTCTGAGAGCCTGAGAACTGAGAGGAACAAGGTGATAGAGACTGGGTTACTGAATTATTGCAAATATTAATTAAACTATTTTATGAATAGTTAGTGGTCAGCTCATACAACACTGATACTTGGAGAATATTCTCTATACTTCTCTATTTTTCTATACTGAACCTTAGTATTTTTTACCATCAGACAGCACCTTTTATCTGCTGCTTGTATGTTAGAGTTTGTAATACAGGAAAATTCCAAGGGAATTTGTATTTTGAGTAGCTATTAAGACAAGAGAGTTGTTGATATAAGCTTAGGGATGCAGCTATAGGAAAAGGTAATTCCCTCTTCATAACAACTACATCTCAGAGTTAGTGAAACCTTTCTAATTACATTGCAGTGACACTATTGAAATCAAATTCAGTCTGTTCCCAGGGAGAAAATACCTTGTAAATTCAGCCTGTAAAAGAAAAATAATCTGAAAAGAGAATTTGGAGCAGTTGCCAACACCCAACATTTGTAATTTTGCAGTAATTTCTCTAGTCTTTCTTTCATCAACTGGAAAAAAAATATATTTTGCTGCTTTGTTTGACCACAGCAAGTAGAGAAGAAAGATTAAATAAAGAGAAATTGAAGGTAGAGAGAATGAAAGACAAAGCCCCTTCCACTGTGGTTCTCCTTCAAAGGAGTCTAGATTCATCTGAACCTAGGTTTCTTTATTCAGAAAGCAGGATTCAAATCTCCAAATGCTAGCTAATGGTGATGTGTGGAAAATGCTGCATTTTAACAAATAGAATGAGATCAAAATTCCAGCCTAACTTCTTACTAAGATTAGAGTGGGAAATTCCATCTCCAGCTTTATTGCCTGATCCCACCTTTAGCTTGTCTGAAATGATTTGACTAGCTGAAATTACCATGGAATTGTCATATCAATTCCCACTAGAAAATTAAAAGATGCCCTTGAAAATGTTCTCTGTGAATGCTGTCACTAGGCAGTGAGTCCTGTGGTGTAAAAATCAGTGATGGAGCTGCTCCCTTGCCTTCAGTATAATGGGACAGACCATCATTAGGTGTCTTCTGAAGCTTCTCTTCTGTGCCTTGTGGTGGAGCACCCTTGGCTAAGCGTTTGCTGTTTTGCCATCAGAAGCAAAGGCTTGAAATTCCATCTTGGTTTCTGTTTTGGGATGCTTCCAGCAGCAGCAGCCCCAGTTCATTCCTACAACGCCGAGCCTGCCAGCCGCCCTCCCTGGGTCACAGACGACTCCTTCTCCCAGAAATATGCCCCCGGGAAAAGCACCAGCACGGTCACAAAGCACATCCTGCCAAGGGGTGCTCCAGTGCCACCTCCTGCCTCCACTGCTGCTTACCCAGCTCCAGCTCCAGCTGCTTCCCAGCCTCCCCCCCTGGCCCGGGGCACCGTTCAGAGGGCCGAGCGCTTCCCAGCCAGCAGCAGGACCCCTCTCTGTGGCCACTGCAACAACATCATTAGGTAAGGTCCTGTGGATGAGGGATGGAGCAGAAAACCCCCAGTTAAACCCCAGAAAAACCCAGTTAGTGTACATTCATACACAGCACCAGAGCCTCAGACTGGGTTCAGTTACCCAGCAGGGATGTCTGTTGCCTACCTCATTAATTTCACCTTTGCAGAGCTCATTTTGCTGTGGTGTGGTTCACTCTATCACTGCAGGGTTACTCAGGCTAATTGTTGGTTTCTTGAAGGCAGAGGCAAATCACTCCTGGGTTTTTCAAGTCTCTGCTCTTAAGGTAGCTTTGAATGGACAGCTTCACTGGGAGAGCTGCAAGGGGAAGGGTTGTGGAGAGAAAAGGAAGGAGGCAGCACTTTGGACTAAGAGTCAAATGTAATTGCTGCTTTTGTGCCTGGAGAAAGAGAATGCCTGTGCCCTGTTTGCAGGGATTCACAGCATGCCTCTTCCTTCTCCTCTCCCAGCTCATTCTGCTGTTACCCAGTGCCCTGCTAACAAACTAGAAGCAATCCATGGTTAATGACAGTCTCTCCCACTAAAAGGAGCTGGTTTGGTGATGTGGAAGTGCTGATTATTGCCCTTGATTTATTGCAAAATGGAAAGGCTCCAGTCATCATCAGTAAATGGAAAGGCTCCAGTCAGCATCAGTAAATGGAAAGGTTCCGGTCATCACCACAATTGAGCAGACCACCAAAATGGATTGAATGTGTCTCCCATATCAGCCAACAGCAAGTTGTCCTCTGACAGGCTGATATCTCCAGAACATGCCAGGTGCAGTGTGTTAGGTGGAAAGAGAAGAATTTAGGAGGAGGCAGGAGGATTTAGGAGCTGTGGGTGTGGGAATGAGGCAGGGGTTTTATGCTTTCAGGTAGCAGTGTTACCTCCTGTGTTACAGCCCTTGGCCTTTCCCTGTTGTCTTTGCAGCTGTTCACAAAGAAAAGATCTAAAAACAACCTGATGCTTTTCCCAACAGTTTTCTGATGAGTGTGAAGTCATAATAATGAAGCTAATGTAATAAATAATCATGAAGTCATTCAGGCAACTGGAAAAGACTTTAAGTCATGATCTTGCCAAACCCTTTCAGTTCAAGCTTCTGGCTCTGCTTTGACTCAGGGTCCCAGGGCACCACTTGCCACCCAACCCCGGTGAGTCTGTGATCAGGGTGATTCAATCTCCAAATCAACTCATGCCAATTGTTTCCAGGGGTCCTTTCTTGGTCGCCATGGGTCGCTCGTGGCACCCAGAAGAATTCAACTGTGCCTACTGCAAGAAGTCTCTGGCTGACATGTGCTTTGTGGAGGAGCAGAACAGCGTGTACTGCGAGCGCTGCTACGAGCAGTTCTTTGCACCCACCTGTGCCAGGTGCCACACCAAGATCATGGGGGTAAGAGAGCACCCTTCCCTTGCTCCAGCTCTGAGCCTCACAGCAAGGAGCTGCAGGCAATGAGTGCACATCTTTATTTCTCCCTTTTTAACTCATTGCCCTGCCTGTTGATTATTTTGGAATGAGGAACACGTTGTAGAAATGATTGATGTAACCAAAATGGGAATTTCTGTGTTCAACTCCCATCTTGCCAAGGGTAGAACACTCTCCAGATATTCCTTTGCCATCCATTCCTCTTACCTAGCTTTGCCTTGGATTTTCACTAGGATGCTTGAACTGGGTTGCTTTTGTTTTTCTTCTGGAGGAACTAGGTTAAATTTCCATGGAGAGGTCAGTGGTCTCGTGGAAGGGGCACTTTGCCCCTGCTCCACCTTGCTGGTAGCTAGCACCAGACTGCCAAGAGGAATTCTGCTGGTTTCTTCTAGCTGAGAAAACACAGAATAAATAGAAATATTGGAATTCTAGAAAAGCAAGAATAGATGCTACTTTTTCGGCATGTGCTCACACAGAGGTGCAAGCAAATCCTACAGAGACACAGAGGGGGATGAGGTTGGAATCCAGAAGGCAGTTCTAGCAGTGGATTTCTGCATGCAGCTGAGATGATTGTCTTGAATGAGGCAGCAAGGAGTGCCACACTGTTCTTAGTCACTGTGCCACTCCTGGACATCTGTCTCAGTGTTGGCATTGACAGATCAGCTGCTGCTCTCTGCCAGGTAGGGATGGCAGCAGCAGACTCTACAGTGAAGCTCTGGCTCCAGCCAAGTCTTGTTTGCTCCTGCAGCACTAGGAGCAATTTTACAGCAGAGTACTGACTTAACTTACCTAATTAATGCTGGCACAAATCAGCTCCCCATTATGGATTTTCATCAGGAAAATAGCAAAGATGCCAGCTGCTGCTATTTATATTCAGAGTTCTCAGTCTGGTTTTTGCTTCTTAGCTCAGGGAGGTTCATAAATGGATCCAAACCTATTTATCAGTGGTGGTTGTTTCACAAACAGTAATAGAAGTTAATGAATCTCCAGTGGTGATTCTCTAATGGGAAATATGGCAAACATCAGAATCAGCATTGTATGTTCTCTGGATTGAAAGCATGGGAAGGGACTTCAGTTCCTTCTGTCATAGTCAGTGGAGGTTGAAAACATAAAAAGAAGAGAGAAAATAAAAGAGAATCAGTGTTCATATATAATTGGAACCACATAAAATAGTATCTAGATTCTCAGCTGGTATAAATCAAAGCTGTTTGACTGAAGTTCACCAAGTTAAATTAATTCACACCAGTTATGCAGCTGGCCCTTTGAAATCTGGACTGCTTGACAGAGATAGACTGCTGAACAGGCACAAAAATGACAATTTAGCAGAGCAATTTTTGCATCAGAGCTCCCTGCAGCAGCTCTGGAGTTGGAGGACTCCTGTATCAGCAGCTAAGAAAGAAGCAGTAACAGAGATTGCTCCAGAGTGGGTAAAGAAAGTTGCTGATAAAATCTGGACACTCTTTAGAAGAACATCAGTTCCACAGAATTTGTTGTTTGGTGGTGAATACATATCCTAGGAACAGACATGACTCACTTCAAAAATCACATAAAGTAACCTCTAAGAATGTCTTTTTTTGTTATGTAGATATTCCCATCACTTTGTGTTTTCATGCAAAGCTTAGAGAAATCAGCATATCATCTAAGCTGCTTTCAAACATCAGACTTCAATCATGCATTTCTTGGTCTCAGAGAGAAAATTCCTCTTTAAAATGTTTTTAACACATCCTCCTCTTGCACTGAAGAGTTCCTACAAGTCATGTCAAAACAAAGGAGAAAATTATCAGAATCTTTGTGCAGAATCTCTCCAGCAACAGCAGTTGGGCATGTTGATACAAACAGTTGTCTGAAGTAGGTGGTTTTATTTTGGCAAATCCATTGTTCTAGAAAGTTAGCAGCCCTATTTCCTCTTCCCTTCCAGAGGAGCCCAATTTCTCTCCTCATTCTTGCTTTTAAGGAGGGGAATTGGCTGGTGCAGAAAGGAAAAATGTGGAGCATCTCTGCCTGGTGTTTTCCTGCAGTAGGTGGTTGCAGGGCATGCTGTTCTGCTGCAGCTCTCTGTTTGCTTGGTTGTTTTTCAGGAGGTGATGCATGCCCTGAGACAGACCTGGCACACAAACTGCTTTGTCTGTGCTGCTTGTAAGATGCCATTTGGGAACAGCCTCTTTCACATGGAGGATGGGGAACCTTACTGTGAGAAAGGTATGGTCTGCTCAGTCTTTGTGTAGCTTGGCAGCAATAGCAGGAGAAAGCAGCTGATGAACAAACCAAAATCACTTATCCCTCCAGCATGGGCTTTGTTTCTGCACACACAAGTGCTTCCCTCTTTGTTTTCTTCTCCCCTGTATAGGATAGACTGGCAGAGCAGTGGTCTCTGTCTCAATGCCTTCCCTCACTTTTCTCCCTTACTATGATTCCTACCTTCTCCCTACATTTTTTCCTTCCCTGGTCCATGCTGCTCACTAGAAATTTCCATGTTACAGTGGGAAAAAATTGTTTTAGGGTTGTTGTAGTGCTTTTAGATAAGATGTGTGGCTTGGTGCCTACATTTTCCTTATCAAATTGCTTGAATTATGCCCCCTGATGCTGCTACCTCACCCCAGAACTGCTCAGCCAGTGTGTATGGAGAGCCAGCTCTGCTCACTCAAGCAGTGCATGGTGGTGCAGGGTTTATTTTCTGAGTGCTGCAACAAATGGCCTCCTTGGCTTCTTGCCCACACAGCAAGGAAAAAGGTCTCACTTTTCCCAAGCTCTGGAAGGATAATGTGGTCTAATCAATGGTGCTTGCCATACAAATGAGTTGGCTGACATGGCCAGGAAGCAGGTTAGGGTTGAGGTGGCACTCTGCCTCTGCCTTGTCCATTTAATGAGCTGCTGGCCTGCCTCTCCCTGGAGACTCCTTCCTTATGCTTTCACAAATCCAATTTTACAGATCAGAATAACTATTAAAGAATGAGAACCATACAGCATGAGCAGCTTGGCAACCACCCTTTAAAACTGGAGGTTTTGCCATCACCTCTGATGACTCTGAGGGACTCCATAGAGCTTAGGAATTTCTGTTCAGCTTTTGCAATGTCAAGTGTCTCCCAATTGCACTTGGAATATTCAGTGTAAAGATGGGTTTTCCAGCCAGAGTGGGGTTTCCATCATATTTTCCCTTAATCCAGTCACGGGAACTCAAACTCTGCTTCTATATAACCCTTAATGTAATGCCCGCTGGGTAGTAGGAGTGTGTTTTGTGTGACTGTATTGTCATGAGCTTCAATACTAAGCTAAATTAACACTGATGTGAGAAGGAAAACTTCAATTTTCACCAATTGTTTGTTTTGTGTGTTGGTGACAGAAAAGCAGGACAGTTCACTGGCTGTTTCAGTGAGTGTAGTAGGAAACTGAACAAAAACAACCCCAAAATTCCCCTTCTGGAAGCTCTCTATTTCTCTTGGATCTAACACAATGACATGAAGAGGTTGTTCTGAGTTCACTTTTTGTTTCACTTCAGATTACATTGCTTTGTTCAGCACAAAGTGCCACGGCTGTGATTTTCCTGTTGAAGCTGGAGACAAATTCATTGAGGCTCTTGGCCACACTTGGCATGACACCTGCTTCATTTGTGCTGTAAGTTCTGTACCAAATACTGGGTCTTTACACTCTTCAGTTGTGAAGTAACAGCAAACTTGAAAGCAGGAATGACTCACATATGTCTCGGGATGCACAGAGCTTTAATTTCATTTTTCACTTGAAGATGGAGAAGAAAGGGAGTAATTTCTCTTCTCCTCCATCAACTTTTACTAGAATGGCTGAATTTAACTATCACAAGTGAGTTCTTCCTCATGAAACATCCAGTTGTGCAGAGTACAGACAGTAACACACACCACTGTTGCTGTTATTCTTTCCAGTGGTTAACAAAGAAAGCAGGATTTAAAAGAAATTAATGCCATACAGCCCAGAATAGTTATAATCTGACTTACAAAGCAGTGCAGCTCCTATTTTCATGCAGGATGCTTGTTGAAACTTGCAAAAAAGGAGTCTGCAGAGAATGAATAGTAATTAGTGTAGAAGTTGGTCACACTCATCAATCTGTGGTGTGCACACAGCTGTATTCTCACACTCAGCACAGGATTTTTCCAGGAAAATCCATAGGATCCACTGTGCTTTTCATATGGTTCTAATACAGCTGTGCTGCCCTGCAACGTGTTATTCCCAAGGTAATCATGTCTGCAGCCTCTAATTAGCTAAAAATAGTAGCTGTCCACACTAAAAATGGCTGTGCCAATGTCTAATGTTCACTCAACTCCAGAATGTAGTTGAAGACTCAAAAGTATAGGAATATTTATGTCTAAAGCTGAATTAGCTGCTGGTCTTTTAAGAGTAGATAGCAGTGGGTGACACAAAAGCATCCTGTGGAAATGGAATTTTTGAATTTTAATTTGAATTCTTTTTGAAACTTGTTGAATTCTAATGTGGAAAGGAATGCTAAGAGAGTGAGTTTCCTTCCCAAACTTTTTTTGGTTTGATCTGGTATTGCTTTTTGTTTCTTTCTTTCTTTAGACTTTGGGTCTTCTGATGATTTCTTGATTGTATCTATTATTAATTCTAGGTATGCCATGTGAATTTGGAAGGTCAACCATTCTACTCCAAGAAGGACAAACCACTGTGCAAGAAGCATGCCCATGCCATCAATGTTTAAAAGAAGAACTGGTAGTCAGTGATGCTGGGGGAAAAAGAGCTGACTAACTGGGCAATTAAAAAGTTGATAATTATGGCTAGCATTTCTCTTGGTAAAAGCTAGGAAGCTGATACTTCTCAAGTGTAACTTTCACCTCTTTTGGAAATGCAGAACATGCTTTTGCAATGTTCACAGAAAGACCTGCTGAATGAAGAAGCAAAACCAAATAAACTAGTCCATTATTAGAGCAGCACTTGGGAGAAATAGTGAAATTAACTAAAAGCTGTAATATCAAGACAAAAAAAGTGCAAATACAGTTTCAAACAAACTACCCACAGCAGTTTTACTCCTTGCACCACACACTAGTGTTTGAGAACAGCTGGAAAATAAGTCATTTGCTTTCATAACAAGAATGAGTAGGTGCCACATGTACAATAATCTGGAGAACCAAAGGCTTTCCAAAGAACTAGATTAGGGTTTCCTCTGGGATGATGGAGTGCCACTCCATCATGTCATGGTGCTGCCTCAGCATCCAATGGTTTAGGTTCTTCCCAAGAAGTCTGCCTTGAATCCATATCTAAGTGGGAAACCTAATCCATACTTAGGCTGAAAATGCAGTGAAAAGAGAATGGTGCCTTCCAGAAGCCAGCAATAGCGAGACAAGCATGTTGACTTGGAAATAGCATGGCAAAGGACAACTGGCATTCTGCAAACTGCTCTTGCCTGCACCAGAGCTGCCTGGGAAGGACAGTTTTCCATTCAAAACCAGTTTTCCTTTCTTGTTGGGGAAAAACAAACCACTCAAAAGTTGCTTTGGTTTCCAATTCCTGCTGATTAATCAGGACCTCCATTCATTGATGATCACACATTCATCTGGTACCTCTAGTGAGAGGGAGGCAGCTTCAGAAGCTCCCTCCTCTCTCACACATAGTTAGGAAAAGGACATTTTAATTATTATTTTTTTAAAAGTAAATCAACATTGATTAAAAATTCCCAGGGCAATGTACCACTATAGGAAGATTTTACTACTCTGATTGGTTTAAATGCAACATGTCCTGAATTTGCTGTTAGCAAATTGTCAGATAAGCTCCAACAATTAGGAGCTCCAAAGTCATATTCTTCAGTATTTTAAGAACAATTTTCAAGTAGTTCAAACAGGTATTTATAAAACGATTAATTTTATTTTTTTTTAGAGAAAATAATATTTCAAGTACTGATAAACTTTGGAACTTTTAAGTTTTTAAATTGTAATTATAGGTATCAGTGATTTTTTTTTTTATAGCAGACAGCCATTCTATCTGATAGAAAATAGGATTAAAATGGAAAATGATTGAAATGGAAAGTCTGACCACTATGCAAGCTTTATTAATTTAAATGAGAATTATTCTATGAATTTAAATGAGAATGATGATGTGTGTGTTAACACCTTGCAGTAATGACTGCTCTGAATTTCTGAGGCTCAGGATGCTTTCTGGGAGCCCCATTTTGATGCCATTTTTACCTTGGGTTTTGAGTAAGAAATGACATGGCATCATCTGCCTTTTTGTGCCTTTTTTTATCCCTATTTTCAAGAAAACAGGGATGGAAAAACTATCCAGAACGTTGTATTTATTATTGTAATAAATACAATGTTCTAAGATGAGATTGAATTTGGCTTGCAGGCACTTTGCCTCTTGGACAAAAAATAACCCCCTGAACTGCACGTGGCAGTTTTGACCTGTATGACCTGGATTTATTCAGCAGGTACCTTAGTTCTCACAGATCTCAGCAGTGATCTGCTCTGAGTGCTACAGGGCCAGATTTTTCTATGCATTAATTATTCTAAAACACTGGTAAGTGATATGCAAAGCCTTAATTATTTTTTTTTTTTCTGTAGCAAACCAAGTTTCTGTTTTCAGTTGGTGCTGGGCTGATGTGAATATGGTTCCATTGATTACAAAATCCAAAGGTTTAGCTCATAAGAGGAATAAATTTGTAATTCTCCTCATAAAGGAATAAATCATGGAAGAGAAATATTTTTTCACTCATATTTGACTTCAGTACCTTTTCATAACAGTGAGACAATTCTGGATTCTCTTTTCATTTTTTAATATCATCCAACAAAAACTTACTGAAGAGAATCCAAATCAGCATAATATATATAAAGACTAAATTGTAGATATTCTTTAGGCCATATTTCTGTGAGACTGGGACTAGTCTCTTACTGTCAAAACCAACATGGGGCACCACACTCCTTGGAAGGACACAAAATGCTTGTGATGCTTCAGGAGAATTCCATGGGGTTTTTCACAAGGTCTTTCCCCTCTAAGCTGTCTGTGTGTGTATGTCTCACTCTTTCTTCCCCCTCAGTGTCCCTAAAAGCTCCCTGCTCCCTAGCAGAGGGAAGGATCAAGCCTTTGGAGATGGCCAGAGCTGCAGGGCTCAGGCTGGGAGGAGATGGTGGGTGGCAGCATGGCTGGGCAGCTGAGGGACCCAGCTCAGGTGTGCTGGGGTGCACTGGGGTGGATGAGACAGGGCTTGCTGTGCTCAGAAGGGAGGTTTGGAGCAGAGGTGAGAGCACCTGAGGCAGTCAGAAGGCTCTGGGGGGGTCTGGCTGATGTGATGGTGAGGCACTGAGGTGATGGAAGCCTTTGGTGAAGCTGGAGTGGGGGGGGGGGAGAGCAAGGCCAGGTTCGCTAAGGTGGTGTGTTAGTTGCG
>JANHGL010003751.1:39334-66182 GCA_024611195.1 Ceyx melanurus | reverse complement strand
TATTTATTTTTTTTTTTTTTATTTTTTTTTTTTTTAAGGTTTAATTCCTGTAATGCATTTTACCTTACATTTCCATTGCAGTGAAGGTTATAATGAGCATATGTCTTGTCAGGTAGGTACACATTTCATGAAGTGCGATATGTCTTCATAGGGAGAGTTTACTAAAAGAGAGGGCAATTAAATGGAGAACATTAGAAAAAAGGGTAAGATTAAAATAAAAGGGAGAAATTGTTTTCTGGAGGCCAGTAGCATGCCTGTTAATAAAAATAATATGGTAATGCTTCAATACATTTTCTTTTAAATATGAGATTTACATTTGTTTTGCTGTAACATAAATCCAGAGACCACAATATGGCAGTCTTCCTTAACAGAGAAAGTAGGGATAGTCATTAGAGTAAGAAAGAATTGATATTTTGAATGCTTTTTAGGTTTTGTCAGTTTGAAGGTGATTCTGAATAAAGTACCTTTCCTTTTTTTGTGGAGTGCCTTGTTCTCATCTGGGTATTATATTCCAGGAAAGATTCACTGGGTGCATTCCTTAAACATGACTGTGCATAAAGCATGTGCAGATCAAGGAAAAATAAATTGCTTCAGACTAACGTTAGGTCTACATCTTTACTGTTGTTAGACATAAATTTTCCTGTGTATAGATCTTAACAGCTTTTTGTGATCAGAACAAATGGCTCAGATGGTTATGAATATGAAGTCAGGAAATACCCATTTATATTTGGTTAATTTTAGTAGGAAATACAAAATTATGTTTTCCATGTATAAAAGCATATAAAATTTATTTTATGTAGTGAATTGCAGTTACATACAACAGACATCACACAGGTGTTCGCTGCCTCTATATGTTTTCATATTAAGATGCTGTCTTATTATTTAAGACAAAAAAGAGCCCATTTGGGTTTCTCAGGAGACAGGTTTAGTTCCAAGATTCTAGTATATTTAGGCTCTTAACTGATGTCATCATAGTTCTGGGCTCAGCAGCTCATGAAGGAATGTGACTAACATCTGTCACATGTTGGTCATACTTTCATCCTCTCCCCAGAGAGGAAGCATGTGCAATGGAATGTCTTGGTTTGCTAAAGATTTAAGGTTTGATTTCAAAATTCAAAAGTTGGTATGGGTTTATTTTAGGGACAGCAATGTCAGATAAATGTGCCTTGCACTGGGAATGGAATGGCACAAGTTTTGAGGCAGCTCTTACTCTCAGTGGAATTTTGCTCTATGCATTTGGATGAGCTGAGGGAAATTGTATTCAGTAGGCAAACAAGCCTTTGTTGTTTGAATTCCACTGTTTTAGAGGAGTGTAACAGTATGCCTTCCACTTAGAGCTTGAGGTATTTTTCTTATATTCTCTGGGTCCAGACTGTTGAGTACATGCGTATTTCCATGAGTACATGAAAAAATACAGTATATGGTCATGCTTGAGATGTCTCTGAATGAGCTACCTCAGAACCTTTGGAACAAAAAGAACTTTGGAACATGAATTGAAATTCATCTGAAATCAGTAAACTTTTTTGGTATGCTTGTACTTAGAGTAAGCTGAGGAAATTTGGTTATAGACTTTGTGATCTCTGGCTATGAGATAGCTGGACCTGCTGATTACTTTGTGCACACAAACTATGAAAAACCTCACACTTCAAAGGCAGTGCTTCACGCCTGGCCAGCCCCTGGCCTGACATTCATGCATAAGGGGAAATTTTGGTAGCCAGAAAACAAGAGAATTTAGTATGTAAAAATGCACAAACTTTTTTGGTTTATATTCCTAAGTACTTGTAGCTGTCTGTTGATGCCATTCTTACCTGGCCTGTTGGCTGTACTGAGGTGCTCAGGAATGGAAATTTTTTCAGTGTGATGGGAAATAACTTTGAAGAGTGCATTACGGTACTCATTGTCATAATGATGGCTATAAAATTCAATCCAACCTTGTAAATTATTGTAGGATGACTCATAAGTGTTGATAAGTTGCTATAACAAGTCTTTGGTGACTTGGTATTTGCAGATCAGGTCCATAATGAAGGGAAGATCCAGAAAGTGTGTTCACATAGAGGCAGTTTCTGGAAAGATTTAAAGTCAGGAAGAAAGAATTTCTGGCACTTGCATGATTGCAAGATCAGATCTATAATGACTACAGTAAGAAAGTACTGCTTTTATTTATTTTAACTATGTGTCAAATATTTTTAGTAAGTTTAAAGAAGAAGAAACTGGACCACGGTAGACATTTTAACAATATTTTTTTTACATTTGTAGGGTACAGCAGTGAGGCATATGAGTGGGGATTTCTCCTGGAAGGGCCATGACTTGCCCTGGGAGAGCCTCTCTAGGCTGCCTTTCACAGCATCTCTTTCTCTAAAGAATTTTAAAAGCTTGAACATAAATATATCAAAAATTGCCAAGGGGAGAAAGAAACAAAATGTATAGTGACCCAAGCTGTTCAAGGTATTGCTTAAACCACTAACATTCATGGTATATATTGCCTATAGAATCTACAGAAAAAAAAAAGAAGCTTTTTTAGCATACAAGCAGAAAGTTATTTTTCTTATAATGGCAGTCTTCCTTGGTATTCAGTTTTGGTGGAGACTTTGTGCTCTTTCATCCTGTATAAAATTATTGAGAGATAATTAAAAAGTTTACAAAATTTCTATTATAGTGGTAGTATAAAGAGCTATGTAATAAGCTCTTGATCTTTATTTGACATCACTGTGCCCATAATCTTGAAGTCTCATGCACACGGGAGAATTGTAAGCTTGTGGAAAAATGAAAACTTTTTTAAAAATGGAGATCAGATTCTGATTCTCAGATCTTGAAATATATCCGCCTTTCTCTTTTACTATGGATATAATTTTCATTCATTTTCTTTCTACAGAGGTAAATGAAAGTGCTGGGAGGAGCAGTAATACAGTAGTTGGCTGGCACTCCACTATTGTTCCAGTAGGTACAACCATCTGGAGCAGACCCTTCCAGGCTTGATAGCAAACTTCAGTCATTCAATCCAGCTGGCAATACCAGTCCAGCTTTATTGAGGGACACTATTAATAGCCAGGTAAAAGCATTTGTATATTAGAAGATTCCAGTTATGGTCACACTATGTTAGGAAGGTGTCTGTTCTATCTATTCTTGCTGCTAATGATTGTTAATATAGTACTTACAAGATAATAGATGAGGAGGGATGAATTAAAAAGTTATAAATCAATCAAAGTTTTTGTGATACATTATATGATTTTGCTGCTTGTTAAATAATCAAAACCCTCAGATTGATTTTTCTTTAACAATCAATCCTCTTTGCAATTTTTAACATGCAGTCAAGAGTTAAATTTTTATAACTATAAATATTGAGAAGAGTTTTATGACGCTAGCAGGAAGATTTATTACATTCTGATGGCAGAGCTGCAAGGATGTATATACTATACACTGAAGTGTCAAGATGCAAAGGTTGATTAGTCAGAAAGAGTTTGTTTTACACAGAGGAAACTCATCTATATGTTCATCAGTTGATATACAGCAGGAATTCATCTGAACAAATGTTTATACTCACAGATGGTCTGATATCAGCCTGCACATAGGATAATGTTTGAGATTGTAATGGGAATGCTTACAACATTATCTATGGTGATTACACAGGTAACTGTGACATCTAATGCTGTACAGCTACTCAAATATTTATCTCAGCTTGTGATAAGCAGTAAATGACCCTCAAAGATTCAGGCTTTCTGTTCACACACTTTAAAGGTGAGATTCCAAACTAGAAGGTCTTTTAAGGGAAAGAGAGCAATTAAGTCTCTGGGTGTAATCAGTTACTAGATTTTAGGTTTACAGGCAACTTTTGTACTTAAATGTCATCCAGTAAGTATAAACAAATTTAACGGTTGAACTTTTGACAGTTTTTCATTTGAGACATATGTAGACCAGAAGCAAGACTAAATCTACCAGATACATTGTGTGCAAGTAATACAGCTTCCAAAAATAATACATTTTTTTAGGTATATATCAGTTTACTGTAAAAAATTGATCTACGTCATATTTAGAAAGCACAGGATTGTACACAGAGCTTTGACTGAGGAAGGAGATTCTGAAAAGTTGGAGGCTGCAGATCATTAGGGGAGAGGTTCTTCAGTAGCTTGTACAAGCATCCTATGTATCTCTACATGATGTTTCCATCACTGGCACCATTGAAGCCATGCAGAATCTTGCACTTATGCGGAATGTCTTTCAGAGCAGCTGTATTTATTTGGAGAAGTGCAGCAGCAATCTGAGTTGAGATCCATGTCAACACGTGTGTTACTGCACAAGTATGACCTATTGCTGTGAATAGCCTGGTTAAACCACTTTTGCTTTAGCTATCTTGGGTTACTTCTCAAGTGGAACAGTCAAGTAGCATATATGTGTCCAGTTTATAGGTGCTGACTATTATTTGCAGTTGTCTGCACTTATCTTTCATCTTAAACAATTTTGATTAGAAAAAGCCTTGTATTATGTTAACAGAACATTTATTAAAAGGATTAAAAATAGGCTAATGACAGATAGTAAAACATATTTGTGTATAGGGAGAGATTAATTCAGTAGATTTATTTCCAGTGGAGCTCCCCAGGGATCAAGTCTTATTTTGATACTAATACTTTTGTCAAAAAAACCCTAGACAATGCTGAAAAGCGTTAGTTGCTAAAGTCTGTAAATGTGACAAACATGAGCTTATTTAGTAGCAATAAAGAAAAAACACAATTGTTAATGGAGCTCAGTGACCTGGTGACATGGTCACAGACCAATTATCCTGGTATTTCTAATTGCAGGTTAGTATCACTATAGGTATTGTGCTAAACTATAGATACTTGCTATAATATAGCAAGATATGCTATATCTAGAAGTTAAGAACTTAAGCAGTATTTCTTATCTGTGAATTATAAGAATGTAGTACCTTAAGAATATTCAGTTCAACATGAACTGTCAATGATGTAGCTAACAAAGGCAAAGCATTCCTTGGCTATATGAGAAGAAAAGTATCTAGAATATTGTCAAGATCACTAGCAAGGATTTGTTGGCTTCTGGAAACTACCCTTCTTCTTTTTACTCAAGAGAGTAAAATGCAAGCCATAAAAATTATGCAGGTTCTAGAAAACAAACTCTATTTTTCAAAAAAAAAAAAAAAAGCAAGGAACTCTACTTACACAGCTTCTTAAAGATAAGGTCAAGAAGCATACAGATACTCTTCCATGGAATATAATGTGATAATTGGTCTTTTCTGTCCTGCTGACAAAACATAACAAGATCGAATGGCTGGAAGCTGTGAGAGTAATTAGATGCAGGAACTGCTTGCTAGGTGAGATGGAGGACTCACCATTATTTAGACTTTTAAGGGAGGGAAATTAGATCTTTAAGAAAAAAAAAAAAAAAAAAGAAAGAAAGAAGAAATAGTAATCCAGCTTCAACAAGAAATTTGAATACCTGTAGGATAGGAATAGGAATGTGGGCATAGCAGTGAAAGTGGATTACTAGAGGTTTCCAGTTGTCTTTTCTGTCCTTGGAGTTTGTAAATTAGTGTTCTTCCTTTCTTTTGTGGATCTGAAGTGCTTGCATTGCTCTCTCTGAAATGCTTTTGCATTGTTTTGTGATCCAGCCAGCTCTGCATTAAGACAATGGTTATAAAGAGTTCTCAATCTTCAGAGCTTCAGCCAGTCAAGAAGGAATTTCCCCAGACATCCAATTAAGTACATAGATTCAAGGAATTTGTTTGTTTGCAGCTTCCTCTGCAGGAGGAGAGGCTGACCATAACTAGAAAGGGACATCAGACAACATGAGCTGCTGTTTGGATTTGTACAGAGAAGCCTCCTAGATGCAGCTGGCTTGTCTTGCTCACATGTGCTAGACTAACTGCTGTCTGGGAGGGAATACACCTGCAACCCAGATGGGGAAGCCCTCGACAGCGGAGGCTAGAGTTTATTTGCTGGGATCACTTGGGCATATCTCACCTCATCAGTTTCCTGCCTGTGTTAAAGTCTTGCCTATAGGACTGTTATTTGTGCTCCTTTACCTTCTACCTCAGCAAATATTTGAATACCGCAGTGGGGTAAAATATTTTGATTTAGCTAGAAATTTGGGGAATTGATGTGGACCATCTGAATGAAACTTAATGGATGTGGTGGCCAGCTGGAAACCTCTGATAACTCCTTCTGACTTTGAACTAGAACAGTTTGAAAGATACAATTTAATTGATTTTATTTAAGGCTCTTTGCTTAACAGGAGTGGAGTTATGGTTCCATTTTCTCCTTAAGTTGTCTTTAAAGACAGTCATACAACTCCAGTGATTATTGTCCCACTAAATATGTTTCTGAAAAATCCTGCATCCTTCTCCTGGAAAGTGTCTGCACTGTTTTCCCTTGGTGAGGAGTATCAGTAAAGACAGATGTCAAAGTTTCTGCTACTCAGAATGAACTGCAGATTGTGCTCAAGCAAACTGGGAGGAAGAGGTGTTGGTAAACTCACACTATGGCAACATAATATCCAGTGCAATGGAAAAATTCCATTGGTCACTGTATGCCATCAGTATATGAAGTACAAAGAGATCCAGAGTAGCTTCATAGCATTCCCTAGCTTTATTGGGAATGAGTTCAAAATGTATGGGTTTGAAGCATGAAGACTAAATGAAGATTGTGCTACTTAATCAGAGCTTTATGGCTGCAGTGGTTTCTAACGTACACACGATATATGCTGGTATGCTCCATTTACTTTATTACTTTGTGGAGAGGTTTACAGTTTAACTGCTATTAGTGATGAACCTGGAACTACAATGCACTAAATTCCTCTAAAAAAGTAACAAATGACATAGTCACATTCAGCTAAACTCAGAAAACCAAAGTGTTTTAGAGCAGGCAAAGTGAAATCCTGGTGACTGATGAACAATATAGTCTGTTGAAGTATAGGGTCCAGCAACATTCAAACACAAATGATGCTTCAAGTTCCCTTGCCTTTTGTTTCCTTTTAACTTTGCATTATGACCAAGACTTCATGACAGCTAATGGTATTCTCGGTGACAGATTGCTAAATGGTTGCTTCTTTTTAACACAAAGATGGAGGAAAAGAACACTGTGTGCAGTATAGTTTATGAGTTTGTTAGACAGGTAAAGACAGTGAAACAAACACTAAGAAATTCAGTCTTTTTTTCTAAGCTGTTACCATCATGTATGGAATTGACCAGCTGTTAGAAACTGTCCTTCTTGTTTCATTGTAACATACAGATCTGATTTCATATTAAAAACACAGTTTGAGGATAAACAGATGATTCTGTCCAACCTTCTGAACCTCTTCAGATGTTTTTTTGAATATTTACTGTAATCTGTTTGCACTACAGTCTGTAGGTTGAATATATTCTTATCTTCTTCCCTGTGCATGTGAACAAGGCTATTTGTGCAGAAGTGTCATCTGTTATTCTTTGAGTTTTACTATTTGCAATGTTACCATTTTTCTCAGCTAAAAAGTGAGCTAAGCATTTATTATCAACAGAAACAGCATTGCATTTACTAGACAAAAAACAAGAATTAAAAGTAATGTAAAAATATTTTTAAATGATACATAAATCAGATATGTTTGAAGTGTTTGAATATATGACAAGCAGTTAATAAATTACTGAAAGGGCAAATCAGTTTTGCAAGGATTTGCAAGGAGGAAAAGAGCTATATTTGTCATGTTTGCTATTATGTGACCTGTGGTAGTGCTAAAATACTTGTCAAGAAAAGTCTGCTATTTAGCTGTAGTCTCAAAATCTGAGCTCCACAGTGATTCCCAAAATCTGAGGGCCAGACTTAGCTGTATCGAGAAAATCCTAGCAATTAATGTGGAATGAAACTACTACATTGTTTGATCTTTGTTGCTTGTGCAACCATAAAATTAACTCTTTAAATGAATTTGTGGTTTTGTTTTTTGTTTTGGTAAGGGCATCTGAATTCTTTTTGGTGTTAAAAATCAAATGCATAAAAAGAGTAATGGGCGTTTAGGATAAGGCATTTTATCACTGACATTTTTCTGACATTAGAACAGGCTTTTCAAACAAAACAAAAAGTCTAGAAACTGAAAAAAATAAATCAGCTTGGATTATTTTTGTTGTTTTCTGGCTCCATTTCACTGCAATAAACTTCAGCTATAATGCAGATGTTTCATTCTGTGCACATACCTTACAGAAAACCAGTAAGACTTCTTGTCAGCAAACAAGATAGGCTTTCCTGAAATGCTGCTTCTTTTCCACTGTTTCCTTGTGTTTTATTGATAGTTTACAACTTCCTAACAGTGTAATGAAGTTGATTTAAAAAAAATAAAAAAGAAAAAAAAATAAAAAAGAGAAAAAAGAAAGCATCATTAAAAAAGACTCAAATAAAAATAAAGCAAATTACTCAGCTAGCTGAATGACACTCTGGGTTACATCAAAATTCTATTTTTCATTACTTCTTGACCAATATGCATGAAAATATACTTTCAAGCAGATATTCTTTCTTTTCTCACCTTACTTTTTTAGCTCTAGACTCCCAGTAAGGAGTGGAATGTTTTCCAGCTCTTCTACTTTTGTTTAGGCTAAGAGCTTCAGCTGGATCTTTATTTTGCCCCAGGCATTTGTTCCATTCACCTTTGACAGAAGAATAGAGAACAACATTTGTAGTATTCTTAAATTAATTATACTTTTCCAGGCTTAAAATATTGTGACAGATCAACAAAACAGTAGCAGAAAACTAATTCCTTCAAAAAATATGAAAAAAGGAAGTTGTGTAAGATGGTGCAATTAATCTTGCAATAAAAATAATTGTTTACAGTTAAAATTAATGTAACATGCATTCCTCAGCAGATAATAAATTATGGGGTTTCTCATTAGCATTTGAATTGATTTCCTCTAATTTCTGAGGAACACATGAGCATGTGACTAGATTAAATTTAATTGGACTACAGCTGGCGCTGATTGTGTGTGGTTAGCATGGGGGTTCTGACGGCTCCGGCTGCGTCTTGCATTGTGTCTCATTGTCTGTTTCTTCCCGTTCAACTTTTTCTAAACTGATTGTAAGGCACTGTGAGAAATATTAGAGAATTAAAATGGAAAAACCTCCTCTGATCTGTGATCACAGAAAAACGTAGGTGAAGTATTTATAGCAGGTCTGTGCTGTCAGCTAGTGAGCAGGCTGACAGCAAGGCAGACACCTGGAGCCAAACTGCTGTGCAGCGAAACGGGCAGGTGACACAGACACTTTCCAAGGAACATTTGTGAATCTTCCTAGGGCAGTGTAAGGCTCTGCTGAGAGCTCTCTGCTGCTTCCTCACGGGCGGAGTCTCGCTGCTGGCACAGGAGAAAGTTGACTGAGATCTGTGTTATGTTCCAGAGCTCAGTTTAGTGTTTTAACTGAAACCATGCACTCGAGCAGCTGGAGCAGGAGTACATATTCTTCCTTCCTATCTCTCACAGCACAGGCAGTAAGTAGGCTGTGTCAGACAATGAGAGTTTGAAAAGTTGCTGCTGGCATTACTGGGGTTCCACTCACAGCCTCACTAGCTCAGAGATCTTCCTCCAGCACTGGCCACTAATAGAAGGGCATCAGATTAGGTCAAACAGTGATAATCCTGGCTCTGTTCTTCTAGTCTTCATTGATGTATGGCTCTAGGATTTCATGGAGAAAGGTGCTTTGATTCTAATAGTCTTGGATTAATTTTTCTTTCATGAATATATCTAACAGCTTTTAAAATTCACATTGAATTTTCAGCATTCTCATCATTCTGTATCTAATTTTGTTAGTTTAACTGTGCAGTGGTTGAACTAATCTGACACTGTCTAATTCTTGTATTACAAAAGACTTTTCATCTTCCTAATGAAAAATTCTGATATTTATAGTTAGGATCCTGTCTTCTCAGAGGCAGGGTTTTAACCTAAAGAGTATTGCTCTATTTAATAATTTCTTTGTAAAAGGCACTCCAAGGCCCAATTGTCTCTACTGTCATTTTCTTTCCATTTTCAATTTCTTCTCCAACATTTTGACCTAGAGAAACCAAACATATTTAGTACTTAAGAGTAGCTCATTCTGGATTCATATAGTGATATATTGATGCTTCCTGCTTTTTTCTTGATTCCTTTCTAAAGACTGTAGATTCATAGGGAGTACCATGCTTTGCAGCAAGACTGGGGGTGACAGAAGGAGGACTGCTAAATAAAGAAAGGTACAGAGGGCTACCTGTTGAAAAGGGCATGGCTAATTTAGAGACGATATTTACTGTCTTCTAACAAGATGTTTCACATACTGAAAAAGAAAACAGTTTAAAGAATCTGTAGATGCCAAAATAAATTCAGTGGAGGATGTACTGAATTTGGGGCATATGGTGAGGTTATTAATGGGAAAGAAAAGGCCACAAGGTATAATGAAAAGGCAGATGCTAACAGTGAGCAATTTAATAAGAAATGCAGATAGAGAGCCAGACTCACTCACAGTGTAATTCAATTTAGGTCAGCATTTGAGGAAACATATGAAGAATGAATTTAGTTCATGCTGCATAATCTTGGTTTTGATTCTCCCAGTCATCTTTGTTTTGCAGGTGCTTTCCATCACAGCTAGAGCTGGAAAACAGTGTTTACTGTTAGTTAATGTTGTACTTGAAACAAGTAACACATGTGAGGGAGAGTAAAGAGAATGTTTTACAAGTCAAATTTAAATAAAAAAAAAAATAATAAAAAGTAACTAATAGGTTTCTCAGGTAGTTTTCAGAACTGTTTTTCAAAGGTTTACAGAGAAGGCAGAAGATACTTCAGGAATGAGTGGTGGACTAAATGACTTTATATCCATGGCATTTCTTTATATCTTTTTTCCTAAGCAGGGAAATCCATAGATTGAATCTGATTGGAATATTGAGAAAACAGATATAGGAGATAACCTTACCCCCAAAATCAAGACAAGAACAAAGTAAGAGTGAAAGATGCCTAGATTTTGCTTGTATTTGCGTTATTTGCCACATATACTCAACTTTTGATTACATATACATTGCAGAGCATAAATGGAAATGTAGCCCTTGAAACGTATGAAATATTTGGTGCTGCGTAGTGGATATTTTTGGCAGAAATAAGAACATGTACAAAATTATCTGTTTTGCCTACTTCATCCTTTTTTTCTGAAATGTTGATATTAGCTTTTGAAACATGAACTTAAAACCACCTGAAACATTTGCCTGATACACGTATTAAATTAAAAAATAAATAAACAATTTTCCCTTCTTGGTATAAATATACTACACAGACTTAAATCCCCCATGTGAGACTTTGGCCATTAATTATACAGCTGCTTTGAGAAACATACAATGGCTTCTTAAACCTCTGTAAACACTGAGGAATGTAGTTTTACATTTCATCTGAAAAATTACAACTCCAGCAGTACATTGTATGTTAGCACCATGCTGAGACATCGGCTTACCACTAGTTTGAAAAAAAAAAAGAATAGCTCCTTTTCAGAGGCTGACACTGAGTCTTCCAGATGGGTTTTTCATGGAGTAATTTCAGCCAAGTACTGTTCAGACATTTGCTAGGTACTAGATGTTTGTGAGTTTTAGGAAGGTTAGAACCCAACCTATTCTGTCTACAGACCAATTTCAGTTTATTTGTTTCTTAAGACCAGAGCTGTTAAAGTAAAATCTTGTAATAGGGGAAAAAAAGAATTCAATATCAAACTTTAAATTTCTTAGTTTAAATATAATTCTCAATTATATGTAGCAGTTCATGTTCTGATTTATTATTTGTATGACAGTAGTGCTTAGAAATTGATGTAATAGACCTGGTATTTACTGTGTTTGGATCCTACAGATGGAAAAGGTCCAGCTTGCATGTGTTTTCAAAGTCCTTTTTGAAGACTGTGGTGTGGAGTTTACTGTGCGTGCCAAGGAAGACAAGATTACCAAGCTGGTGATCAGCTGGCAGTGGGAGGCCCCTTTTAGAAACAGGGCAAGATTAAAACTAGGGAAGTAAGCAGCAGTGATGCTTTTGCAGTGCTTTCCAGAAAAAGCCAGCTGCTGGTGCTGTGCCTGCAGTAAAAACAATATGGTCCTCACTGTTTCACTTAAGCATGAAAAATAACTATGCCAACCTTAGAAATAAAATAGAACACTAAAAGAAGTAGTTGAGAAAAATGTGCACTTAATTGCAAGTCTGATCAGAACTGTTCTGCATTTTGCTTTTCTAATTTTTTTGTACCTCTTTCGTCCCATCTCCAACTGTGAGCAATAAAAATCCTCACTGTAATGTATGGACTTCCATCTTCTATTTAATTAATCATTAAGTTGGAGAGATTCTGTGTACTGCCCAGCTTCTCAATGTCATTAAAAAAGCATTGCGCATTTCTAGGGAGCCTTCTGTAGGCAAGGGCTATGGTCCTCAACCTTCAACAAAGTTTTTTCTTCCGTGCTCAGTTTATATGCCTACATCCTTTCAAATATGAAGATTTTAGCTAGTCCTAACTAGTCTCTTGCTTCAGTGATGCACTCTGATCAAAGTACACAGTACAGTTTGAGTGCAGCAAAATGTTCCGTGTACCAGCTCTGATTGGTTGCACTGACAGTACAGGATTTTTGCCTGCTGAGAACTTTCAATCTTCTGTGCTTTATGTGCATTAAATCTATCACCATCTACAAAATGCCTTCCCTCCTTACTTTGTGCTGTAGGAGAGCTATAATCCATAACCTTTGTTTTCAGTTTTATCATAAATTGAAATACACACACACTTAAATTTTCCTAATAAATAAAGTGCTATGTTGTTCTAAAGCTGCCTTTTCACCTCATTACAGCTCAGTGAAGTGGAGAGTGATGTCATGGTTGACCCAGCACCAGCATGCCCATAAATGATACAGTATGTTCCCCCCTTTACTTCCTGGCTAAAGCACTGGGAAGGAGCTTAATATGAAATTCATGCTGTGATGACAGATTTAAAAGTTGCTACAGACTGTAACAGACAGCAACTGCATTTTGCAGACATACATGACACATACCACTCTCTTGTATTCTTAAGTGATGACATTTTCAGTTTAAAGAGTTATGCTTCTATTGCATATTATGGCTGTCTGTCTAAAAATTAGGCAGTAGGAGGGAAGGAAAGGACAGGACAGAGGAAACACTGAACTTGATATAGAGCCCTACTTGAATATGTTGAATATTAATCAGTGGTTGGAGGGACAGCACACACCAGTTTTCAAGCAGACTGCAATTCTGCTCTGTGCCTTTTTGGGGATTTTGACTGTTAGGAGGCAGACAAAGCAGTTGTACTTCATCTGCAGAAATGGGCCCCTCACACTTCTAACAGGGAGACTCTGAAAACCCAAACGGTGCTAAATTGTAAATCCACAAGCAGGAAGCTAAACAAGCCAAACTTGAGACACCCTTCTTCTGCTGGGTTTTCCAAGCAATTAAATAAATAGCCATCATGTGGTGTCTCCGGGGCAATAAAACATGCCAGTGAGGGGAATTTACAGGAATGGGTTAGAGAGGGTGTTGCCTGATGGAGAACTCTGATGTTCTCCACTTGCACTTCTGTCTGTGCTGGAGAAGCTTCTCATGAAAATAGAGCTTGACTGTAAATATGAGCACAGGTTTATAACCTTGGCATCTTCCGTCACCCTCTGCTGGCTGTCCTTTTCTGCACCTACTCAGTATCACACTGTACATGACAGGTAAATAGTCACTCAAATTGCTATAAAGCAAAGTTATCCAAATACATGAGAATGGATTACCAGCATTGCACTGGATCAGCTGAAACCAGAATGACATTGGCCTCTTATCAGAAGGCATTTCATATTGTTACTGCAGTTTATGCCATATAAACAACCTCTTCCACCGGAAAGCATATCCATTAATTTCCTTTAGGAATCTTAGATGCTTGATCAGGATTTCGGAAAAGCTGAACAAAAAACATACCCTTGAAAGTTCCCCTGTGTTCTGGGATACATGTTTGCAGAAACAGGATTTGAGGATTTTTGGGTGCTGAGCACCCTTAAGCTGGAGTTGAAGGAAATCAGCCCCATGCAGAATTATGTCTCTAGCATGGCAGTAATGCCCAGTCACAGGGACATGATCAATAAAACTTATGGTTTATGTACCTCTGTAATGAATTTCCACATTTTGATTTAAGGTGTTCCCAGTAACATAACCCATGGGTGCTGAGTTTTCCTGCTTTGCATAAATAAAATGTTGCTATTTGTTTCATATTTAGGTGATTTATCATTTGAAGTCCTCCCTCTATTACTAAAGCCAAATCCTCACAGAGAAACAGGAAATTCTTAAAAGGGAATATAAAGCTTTGATCCAATAAACTATCAGCTACTGAAGAGCAAAGCTATTTGAATTAAAGCAGAATCAAAGCTTGAACACTGTTAAATCTTCTTGTCTCTCAAGAAAACTTTCTGAAGTTTCAAAGGAGTGGTGGAATTTTTAACCTTATTAAAATAATGAAGTGCTGTGAATTTCTTGAAAAGATCGACTATGAGATTTCCAACTTTGGTGCTTTGTTAAGCTTGCTTGCAGAAATATTGCTAAAGGAAGTCTGCATATCAAGATTCTTCAACAGAGAATGTTTTTGGAGAGTGATGCTCCAAGTGTATGACATTTATTTCAATATATCCTACAATCTGTAATGTACCTGCCAGAGTAAAACCTGTGAAAAGCACCTAAATGCTTGACTATGAATTTCTAGAGATGTCACAATATTGTTCCCAGCCAGTCTTAGATGAATCATTGCAAATGGTTCTGACATAGGAGGATATGTGGTTTTCTGTCTTCTGTTACAGGTGACAAACCATTGGAAGCATCTTTTTATTTCTTCATTCATTCCAGTTTCCCACATCCATATCTATTTATCTTTGTCTCTTGCAGAGCCTCACTTAGCTGAGTAGCTCTCATTTGTCCCCTGACCTTTGCTTCTGGTTATGTTGAGTATAGGATAAGGGGGGGAAACTGCCACGAGAAAAGTGTCTTTTTTCTCCATCAATCTCTTGAGGAATTGACCCCAGTCACTGCAAAAAATGTGAGGATATTTTCTAAGTTCCTAGAGTTATTTGCATTGCAAATGATATTTTTTAAAATTACTGTCACTGCAAAGAATATGAAAAAAGTATTGTTTAGGCAAAAAGTTATTGTTTTTTTTTTTCTGGGAAGTCAGATAAGGTTATATTAGTACAGAATTCACGCAGATTTCTTCGCAGCAGCAAAATGCATCGACAGTGAATGTCAGTTGTTTGTAAATTACTGTTTTAAACCAGAAAACATTAAATTGTCATCAGTTTGCTAGTTTTTTTTTTATTTTAAAGTGTATAGTGGATGGTTAGTAATTTTTCAATATGAAGATACTTAAAATTGAAATATGGCTTCCACTGTGAAATTGAAGGAATTAGAGACTGTTTAAAACTAGCTGTCTATTCTCCAAACCTGGGGCATGGACCAGTAGCATATGAAAAGGAAAATCACCAGGGATGAAATATTGACCAAGGTACCAGAGCCTCACCAAATTAAAGTGTAACAAACCAGAATGTTATTAATCACTACTTTTCATTTATACTTTGACTTTTTTTTTTTAAGTAATATCATTAATTGCAAACTCTAATATTGTAAGTATAATTCTGTAAAAATGACTATGATTTTTTTAACCAATTCATTTATCCTTATTCAGATTATTGTTAAAAGAATTAATTCATTGTAATCTGGTATTTTCCAAGTCTTCCCTGGAAATCTGAAACTGTCATGGGAATATTTTCTCAAATATTTATTTATGTGAATCATCCCACCAGATCTTGCTGACAAAATGGCCTGACCTAAATAAACACCATTTTACCTTTTATATTTTGAATGAGATCCCTTTGCAGGTGGTGACAGTAAATTAGTAAAACATATTACTGGAAGAAAAATACTATTCTTAAATGTAATATATAGCTGTTAAGCCTAGAGCACCAGGACCCAGCCTCTAACCAATTATATGCAATTTCATGAACCTGAATATGATTGTACGAAATGTGATTAGCAAGTTATATGTGTATCTGGAATATAAGCTTAACTCTGTGTGGTAAAGCCTTTATTTTGGGATGTGAACATTGCTCTGCCTTGCAGAAATATGCATTTGCCTTACATAGAATTAACAATCTGATTGGACTTTTGCCAGTATTGGTGTGGTTTTAGGTAGCTTTAGTTGCTGAGTTAGTTAAGAGTTCTGAACATGCCAGGTGAAAGACATTTAGAAACAGACAATGAACTGATAGCAGGAAGACTTAAACTTCAATTTTTGTTTTGGAACAGAGAAATCCTTACAAAAGGCTTGAATTTAAATAGGTTATAAATATGGATGTCAGTGATGAAAGAAAATGTATGTTCTAAATTTAGATCCTTTTCTGTGAACACAGAGTTAGGAAGAGATGTGTAATGTGAAAACCTACAGGAAAGCCTGACCATTTAACAGCTGGAACATGTAGAATGATATCTGTAAAGCTGGAACATTCTTGAAGTGACCAGCCTGCGGTACTCAAATGGTAACAGGCTGCTGCACCAGAAACTGCATGGCCCAGTTTCCCCACTACAAGGCTGGTGCAGAAGTGCCTCCCAGTGACACATTAGCAGCAAAGCTCCTTGGCCTGCTGCAGCATAACTGGGAAATGACCTGAAACCTGGGTGTCTTTGGGCAGTTTGTGATAGGAAATGCTGCATGAACAGATGTCACATCTTTGTTGATACGTGTTTGAGTGTGTGTGCTTCTGGATTTACATATAGATAAATATATGCTGAATGCATTTTGTTGTATCTTAGGCAGTTATGGTGCAAGTCAATTTATACCGACAGAGAGCAATGGAGATTGAGCTCAGATCTCATGAGCATAGAACTCAAGATGTATTCGTTCATAAATCCTCCTATTTTCTTTTTTTAAGAGCTAACTGGAAACAAGTCTGGAATTATTTAAACTAGTACATTTCGCTGAAATCAGTATGGTAAGTAAGTCCAGAATTTGTATGCATAAAAATTTTATTCTTTTAACTAAATGAATCTCCATAGTAATATTGCTAACTTTAATAACAATTTAATGACTATTAATTCATTAGAAGAAGAGATTACATATAGCAGTGTTCTGGAGAATAAACACAACTGCATACATGGCATTTGTATTTGGCTGTGTCTTTGGTTATATGTACATTATGGAGCAGTGGTCCAGTGCATGGCTGCTCAGAAAGAAATTTCATGTGCGGAAGAAACTGGACATAGAACCGTCTGTATAAACTTTGAGACAGAGCTGCTGCAGCCTGTGACAAAGCAACATGCAGATCACAGCTTGAGGGTTTGCTAATGGCTCCTTTGCCTGTAATGAGTACAGAGAAAAGGAACCAAAACAGTCTGTTGCAGTGTCCCAACCCAACAACACAGAAAAAACAGTGTTACAGTACAGGAACATTTTATCCCTTATGACTAGGCTCTATAATGCTCCCTGCATTCTTACATTCCTCACTAGTAATTGCTTTCACTGGGATGCTCTGCAAATTTGGAGACTGAGTCCACAAATTGTGCTCATATGCCTTGTCCTTAGAAACACAAGTTGCCTTCTTTGAGTCAGTGGTTTCTCATGTGTGCAAGACTGGAGTTCTTGAGTGGATACCTCATTCAACAACAATTAAGGAAAAAGGACTTTCCTTTTCTGTATTTATGAAGCAATTTTTATTTCATATAGAAGACAGCTATGTCTAGCTGCATCAGTGCAACATCTTTATATAACTCTAAGCCTGTTACACTTCAAAGCATATTGTCTTTTTTTCCCCTCTGTTATTCTCACATGACACTAGAATGTTGTCTCTGATCTTCAGTGAGTTGATACAGCTCTGAAAGTGTGACAAATTGACAGGAAAAAATGCTAAAATAAGACCTGCCAATACACTTCAGTGCACAAGAGGTACACCTGATTTGTATCTGGGAAGAGAGGGACATCAACTGCCTTGAGTTATATGATGCAGAAATGTCTAGTATTACCAGTTTGCTTCGAGTCTGACAGGTGAAGCTGTGGGACAAAGTTGATGATCATGAGATGTGCTTTCCTCTGGAACTCTGGCTAATGTGGCCTAACTGGTGGGCACAGTACCAGTTTCAGGGAAACATAGCAGCCTATGTCTGGCTTCAGGAACTGATTCACCAGATGGCAACACAAAAGTAGCTATTCTCTGTGCTGTGTGCGTTCTCACACCTTCATGTCTTGTTAGTACTGTATTTGAAAATTAAGAGATGACATGAGTCTCACATTGATAGCATGGGAAAAATAGCTATAAATTTGGGAGATGAATTATCTAAATAACGTGGAAGGGAGAAATATATCATGAAGAAGTGTCACTAGTAAAAATGCCTCTTACTGTATCAATGTGCACATAACAAAAAATGATAGATATCATTCTCATTAACTTGAAAGTGATGGTCTTACATTATTCTCTTCAAAACTTTCTTTTTTTTTTTTATGATGGCTACCAAAACTTTATAACAACATGCAGACTAATTCAGTCTCGGTGCTTACTTTTACTTCTCTGTTGGTCTGTCATTGTCAGTCATTCTGTCTTGGAGAGTGAACTCACTGAGTAAAGACCCCCTGTGTTTCACAGCACCCGTCACAGTGGGTTCAAGTTTGTGATTACATTAATGCAAATATATAATAAATAAAATGAAAATCTGTTAACAGGCAATATTATGTGGACACTCAAACCAATTAATAGTAGTCATGCCAAAAAAAAGAAAATGCAGAAGAGATTAGGGTGAAGGCTTCATTGTCCTTCAGGCAGATGTACACGATAGCTGTTGGAATTATTTTCATGCCAAAGGTGAGCAAACTGTATATCAATACAAGTTTATAATGTGATATTGTAGAAAACCACATTAGCAAAATTTGGATGGCAGATGCAGAGGCTTTCAATCAGCTGTGGTGGGAATTACCACCAAAAGATTAAAGGCCAAATTCTACTGTTGTCCAGTAGTAACTTTAGCAATCATGCAATTGGAATGAACAGTTAAATCAAATCAGAATAAAGGATGGCTGAAGTTGGCCATCAATGACAATGAAAAATGGATTTTACTTAATGGTAGATGATGTTTACCTAGGAGGGATAATATTATTTTTGGGAAAACAATAAAAAAACCAAACAAACCAAAAAACTGAGCAGCTAAAAACTGGAATGGTATAGCTTAAAATGGCAGAGACACCATCACACAAAGCCACTGACTTTAATAACTAAATCTTAATTTACCTGGAGTTATCTGGAAACCAAAATAGTTTAAGACCCTGATTAAAGTTTTTTCTTTGTTCACTACAATAATTTGTAAAATATTATATTCAAGTTCCCATAAATGAGGGAGCCTGGATTTGGACAGGGTGGTAACTCCATCACCTGCGATGACATTAGTGCTGTTTTGCTCTTACGCTCTTTAATGTCTGTTGTATTTCAGTTGTCTGGTAGATAAAGTGCTTGCCTGTAAACTAATAAGAATAAACTGGATGGAGTTAGTGAAGATGATCTCCCAAAACTCATACTGTGCTGGTTGTGATTATGATACCTTATAGAGCATTTATGTACATTTATTTGCAGTAAGTTTTAAATGTATCAAAAATCAATACAGTTAATTTTCATGCTGTTACTGTTAGATTTTTGAAGTCTTAAAATTAAATCTGTGATTAACCTTTTATCACCTAAATATATGAACTGATAATTATGGTTGCTAAAAATAGTATTTATGGGTTTGAATACTGGATTTATTAAGAAAATGTTTTACATAATATGACACCAGTGTTTTAAAGCCATTTCATTGTGTTGCTTGTCCTGTCTTCCCCTTTTAGGACTTCATTTGCTCTCTCTTCATAGATATTAGGAAAAGACAAGACCAGTAAGTATATTCAGACTTTTCTTACCTTATTTCATAGGCTTTTGACAATGTTTATGACAGGTTTTTTTTTTTACTTTCTGGGGAGACATCTGTGATTTACTGAAAATATTGATACCTTTGAGTTATCCCTTGTGTCCTGGGGGAGAAAGATAAAGGTCGTTAATTTAGCCTAAAATCTTGTAAAGAGATACTTTCAATTCCTTCAGTTAAGACATGTTTTAAAAATGTTTAAATGGATGACTTCATACTTCATTTTATGGTATTCCTGGAATACTGTTACAAATACAATAAATGTTCATTTAATCATGAATACCATGCTGTCATTTTTGAGACAGTGCAATAAAGTCCTCACAAGTTCTAAATGGCCTGTTTTATATAGAATACAATATCCTTGAGCTATAGCAGTGATGTTCACATTAGACTCAAGGATT
Organism: Ceyx melanurus; assembly: GCA_024611195.1. Lineage (NCBI taxonomy): Eukaryota > Metazoa > Chordata > Aves > Coraciiformes > Alcedinidae > Ceyx > Ceyx melanurus. The sequence continues at coordinate 45,872 of JANHGL010003751.1, read as the reverse complement.
TAAGTTTTAGACTGAAGGTTCCTTCTCTTGTTTCACCAGGCACATGACTTCCTGTAGAAGTTAATCTCTAAGTGCACTAAGTCCTCCCATTTTATAACATATTTTATAGGGGAAGATAATTGCTCTTGGGCTGCTCTTTGGTCTGATTTTGTTAAGTTTATTTTAGAAATCTATAGAAGCTAACAAGAATATCCACATCTAAACAGCTTTGCTATGGTGGTACTGCCTAAACATAACAAGGGAAACAGATACAATGCATAGTTTATGCAATGAGTTTTACCATTTGACAGAAGATATTTACATCTGTTCATCAAAATATGATTCCTCATCACAGTCTAATAAAGCTAATCCAGTAATATACATTATTATGGTAATTTAAAAATGAAACATAGTGCAGAAAAAGAACATGATAAATTCATATCATCTTTATGGCTCTAGTAAATGTCATACCTTAGGCTAGTCTGAATACATTTTGAGTTTCCCATACAAAAATCATTTTTTAAATGAGTCAGTCAACAATCTTTTCCTTACTCATTACTACTTAGCCTAAAGTTCTTAGTAATCTGGTTTTATTTCTTTATCAATTAATTTCTGAGAAATATAATTGTCTTTACCTAGTACTAAAATAATAATTTTCCTTCAGTTTGTAACTGGGACAAAAGTAAATTTTAAACCAATTTTGTGATACTACTTCTGTGCCTGGATCTTTCATTCTCTGTAATGCTTTAATCTGGAGATTAATATAACAGATACTCCTCAAATAGTCTCAGGAAGGAGGGAAAGAAGGTGTTCTATAATGGAATCAAGCAATCACCTAGATACTTTAGTTGTCTTTATTTGGAGAGCATAAAACCTTCTAGTGAGTTGACTAAACCAGAGAGAATAACTAGGAAGGCATTTAGTGAATTACACAAAGGGTGTGTGGTTTAGACCTTTTCTGGAACGCAGGCTGCAGTTTAGCTGTCGAGGCACTATCATTCTCCTCAAAGGTGAAATGATTTAGAGGCCTAGAGAAACTTAATTTTTCTTGATCACCATGTGCAACCTGGAATTTTAATGGCAGGCATAATTAATTCTTCTGATGTTAATCATCAGGGCTGGGCTCCACAATTATCAGCCTAGTGCAGCTGGGGCATGGTGCAGACATGAAAAATTAGGAAAATGAATCAGTAATAGGGTGGCAGATTTAATCTGCATCATGAAAACAAAGTTAAAAAGAGGGAGATCGAGAGAATTTCAGCTGAAGCTTTTGTGCCAATGAGCACTGACAGAACTGAAAAATGTTGCCGATGTCCAAAGTGATTGGTAATTACCAAGCCATTGAATTTTTTATTGTCAATTTATCATTGCGCCAGAGGTTAAATTTAACATCTTCTTCTAAAGCCATCACTCTAGGAGGAAGGCAAGCTTTGCATCACGTGGCTCAGGAGTCAGTGAAAGGTTAATCAGGTATTCCTTTAGTTTGTGTGTGCTTCCAAATCAGTCTTTCTTTTTGTGTCCTTTATGTTGCATACATACCATGGGGTATTTTCTAATTTACATTACCTGTACATGTCAGAAAAATAGTAAATTGTATTTCTCGGCCCCTCATCATCTTCTTTCTGTGTATTTATAATGCTGTATTTTCATACTTCCCCAGGCATATTTTACACACATTTCAATATGTATGTGGAAATTTTACACACAGAACGAACTTCATGATACAAGGCATGCATTTCCCAAGGAAGATAATTTCATGTCTGAAAGCACCACAGAAATTAAAAAAAAAAAAAACAAAAAAACCCAAACCAATAGGATTTGCTGTTTGCTTGATTGTTATTATTTCTAATCTGTGTTTGTTTGCGTTTGATTTTTGCTTTGTTCTGAAACCATGTTGTTTGTGAATAGTCCACTTTAAGATGAAGGTAATGTTTGGAATGCTAGAAAATGCTTTTGGGCTGAAGGAATGTGAGGGAAAGGCTGTTTGCATTTTGCATCATGCACAATGCTGAGTACAGTTTTGCCATATAGCAAATAAGAAATATTCACAATTCATAAAGGAATCACACATTGCTCCTTTGAATCTTCCCCCCTCAAGAATATTTAGTAAATGGTAGGGTCTTTTTTTTAATGCAAAAGCCATAAAAGACTGAAAGAAAAACAGCATCAAAATATCCTTGCATTAGAAATATGTGACAAATACACATTCATATGTTAGCTACCAAATTGAACCCCGAAGTAAGAGGAAATCTGTTAAATAAAATTGTAGGATTTGTGCTTCTCTGATTGTAGGGTTGAATCTGCCCTAAAAATTCCAAATGTATATTCTTTTAATACAATGTTAAATACAATTTCTATGCTAAATTCCTACTTTAATTCTGCTCAGTAATCTCACTTTTGTTTATTTTTTCTGTGACTGTTTATTTTAGATTCCAGACTGTTCTGATTAAAGGAATTGTATGCACTTTCTATAAATTAAAAATGGAAATGGCCTTTAGGGGAGAGTCAGTAGAGGAATCAATGCATGCATTAATTACTGCAATTCATTACCCAAATAAACACAGGGCTCAGCCTTTTGCTGGATACAAATTTAGGGACAGACGATGTTTACAAGAGACAAAGGCTTGTGATCCTGCTCATGTTAATCTACAGATCAAAGTATGTGAGCCCATTCCTAGTGGAGGCTCCTTTGGGGATACCATAGCTGGGATCAATCCCCCCGTGCAGGCAGTGAATTATTACTGCTGAATACAAAAGCTGCTCACGTGACATCACTGTCCCCTAACAACAGGGACACTTGCTCCAGATAGTGTTTTAGAAGAGCATGTTTTCCTGATACCTCACTTTTCTATAATTAAACTCAAATCATATAGCAATAGCTATACAATAACCACTCATTCCCTTCCTAAACAAAAATAAGCTTCAGTTCACACCAAATATTCATTTGGAAGAAAAACAAGAAAATGTAATCTTTACTTTCCCAGAGGCTTTCTAGAATGTAAACAGAAGGTTAGAAAATATATAGCAAAGAAAATTATACAGAAAAAGTAATCAGTGATCTATTTAAATTGTTTAATACTCTTCTGAAATAATATCATTTATTTTCCTTAGGAAGAGACTAGAAGAGAACTGGAAGAATTTTTTATTTTTTTTTTTTTAACAGCATCTGGTTGCCTTTCTTCATATTTTATAGATGGTGGATAAATTACCATATGAAGGTTTGCATTAAACCAGGACACTGTATGATTTGAATCTCACTGCATTTTGCAAAGCTGCCATCGTGGGTGCAAGCTCACCCCAGTCTCACAGCTCACAGCAGAACACCAGCCAGTTTCTCCTTTCCTGTTGGAGCACTCAGCTATTTTAATGGGATTCTGACCAAAACTGCAACTAATTAAGAATCAATTCAGGACCATTAGTAAGTGGGACTAGGCTAGCAAGTGTCGCATATTTCAAAAGAGTTCCTTTAATGAGAGGAGTTCTTGGACAGGGGAAGAAAAACCCCACAAGCAGATTAAAGATAGTGCAGGTACCTTCTCCAGCTAAACTAAACAACTAATGCTACACAGAAAGATGCTGAACTTGTAGTCCTCTCTAATTGATCTACTTACTGTTCTTAAGGAAACTCAAAACAATAATGAATGCAGGTATTAACTGCCTGTTAGTCATTCAATAGCTATTTATAAACATTAGCAATTGTTACATTTTACAGTCTTTCTTTCTCTTCATCAGAGAAACATATGTTATCTTTTTTCAGACATATTAACCTTAGAACTGTCAAACCATTTTCTCTTTGGGCTTTGTACTTTGGAGACATCTGTTTATCTGCACTGCATTGCCTGCAGATGGTATTTTAAAATTTTGTTAAGGGCTTAGGCTGCCATATTTTTGACAGCTGTAGTTTCATTTCACCACAAAACAAAACTTTGCTAAAAATGCAGTGCTTTGAAGGAGTGATTTATTTTCATTATTTCCTTAGTTGTACCATTTTCTCCCCCTAAGCTCTTGCTATTATGAGGTCTGTTAATGAACTGATAGCATGTAAATGTAATCATTTTAGCAGAAATAGAAAAAGCAATATATGGCTGAGTGATTTGAATTATTAGAGTGGGAATGCATTTATCTGTATTGAGACAGCCTGATACTTAAGTGCTAAAATTACTATACAGTAAATTGAAAGCACAAACCCAAACATATTGTGTGGTAAGTCCTAAACCTCACAATGACCTCGGCTCATGCAAAACTGGTTGGACAGGGTTTCTTGGTTTGAGACAAACTGAACTGAGTGACAGATCTACTGTGAGTGTGTTTAAGAAAAAAAGTATGCAGACCTTTTTATATTCCGAGCACATGAACATGAATAGAGACCTCAGTGCAACACTCTTATAGTTGGCAAACATATTAGATGTTTTGTGGGTTAAATTAAGAATTTGCACAGGAATTACCAGGAATCTTTGTTATTTCAAAACACCAATTAATTTGGCTGCGGAGGACATAATGTGTTAGAACATCTTTCCATTATGCTTGTTTGGAAGAGGAGCATCTTGGCTATGTTTTCTATTCTACAGTCTAAGCTCTATTGCTATTGCTAAACAAGCAGTACATTCAGTAAAACACTGTCTTGCAAAAAATATCAGTCAGAACAATAATAAAGAGGAAAATAAATTTTGAATTATTTATCTCTATAGGTAAAGCGAGCCATAGTCAGGAGAAGAAGGGTCTGTATCCCTGTCATTGCCATTTTCATCCAGAGACTGTGTACACCTTGGAAGTACTGTTTGTAGATGCTGTATATTTCTAGCAAAGTTTCTTTGGCATTTGTGAAAAAGGAAACGGTTTGTGTTTGTAATGACAGGTGACATTGAGAACAACAATGGAGGAAAATAACCTGGGGAGAGGGGAAAAAGGCTACTTTAAGGAGGCTGGAAATAAAACAGGACTGTTAAACACGCACTTTTTTTTTTTTAATTTGGAGTCTTAGATATTGCATTTTTAGTAACCTCAGATGTATGTTGACATTTAACAGGGAAAATGACTGACAGATCAACAGCTGTGAGCTCTTTTGTTTTTAATAAAAGAAGCAAACAAGTAATTTCAGCTCTTTCTTTCCTGTGGGTTGTGTGCTAAGATCTGAGAAGGATACAAATATAAAGTCCTCACACATCCTGGTCAAAGCTTTTGGCTTTTCCAGATTAAATGTCACTTGAATGTATAGAAGAATGCTTGAAATGAGGACCGGCCAGGAGAGACATGACCGGTGTTTTCATGCCAGTGGAAATCCACAGACCAAGCATCAACCCTAAGGCAAGTAAGCTTCAGAACAGCTCCTAGATGCTATAAAACTATTTCAGAGTAGTTGTGCAGCCATTCCACATGTCAAGGGAAGAGAATTCTACTGACCTGACCTGTGCTGTTTCTATTCTACCATCAGTTAGAAAATTAAGCATTTTTGCTTGAGCTGAAAGAGGTGGAGCTCTCATCACTTCTATCTTCTGGACCTTCTTTTTACTCATCCGTATTACGCTGTGAGCATCACCTTATGCTCAGGTCAGCACAACAATATAACTGCAGTTATGATGTTATAATGAACATCAGTATCAGTACAATCACTTCAAGACTCCTTCTCAGCCTGTATGTAGTGTCTTTTAGATTTTAGTTAAGAATATGTACTTTATACACCTTCAGTTTCTGACATCCTCCTGACTTCTTACATCCCTCTTTGAAAGCAATGACCCTCAAAATGTGATGTGTGGAGGGTTTTTATTGTGGCAGGGGTTCTTTTGTGTGTGTGTATGTGTGTGCTTGTTTGTTGGTCTGCGTGTGTATGTTTGCTGTTTGTTTAATTTTTAGATATAGGTAATTATTTTATGGTGATATCTGACAGGGGCCTGATAAAAAGTGTGATATGCTACCATAGATCTAAATCAGGTATGTAATGATGTCTTATTGGTTAAAATTTCTGGTCCTGTGGAAACTGAAAAAGCCTGAGCTGTCATTATTTTTATTTTTACTTCTTGGCATGTATTTGGTGCTTGCTTTCCCATGCAGTTTGCCAGCAACTTTTTCGCATGACTGTCAACAATGGAGGCTGTAAGATTATTCAACTGCCTTTGCCTTTGTTTCAGAAATTAATGAAACATATTTCACATCCTTGCAGGGAAGATCTTTCTGTCTCTAAACAGGAATTGGAGGAGGTGAAATAGAGCTGTAAGCACAGTTCTTTTCTTTCCTTTTCTTGGAAATGGAGCACTCCTTTATTGGTTCTCCTGCAGGATGAGTTCCAAGGAGAACTCCCCCTTCTCTACTACAGTGAGGGCCAGCTGCTCCCTCAGGGAGGATTCCAAGGGTGGTCAGAACAGAGGCCAGGCAATGACTTCACTGGCAGGGCAAAGCCATAGTGCATGGCACGGAAAGTGCAACAGTAATGGGTGATTAGTGGAGTCCCACAAGGGTCAGTGCTGGGTCCAATATTATTCAATACATTCATCAGTGACCTGGATGAGGGGATAGAGAGCACCCTCAGCAAGTTTGCTGATGACACCAAACTGGGAGGAGTGGC
>JANHGL010003751.1:0-20854 GCA_024611195.1 Ceyx melanurus | reverse complement strand
ATGACACTGAGAAGAGTCTGGCTCCATCCTCCCTACACTCACCTTTAACATATTTATAGACATTGATGAGGTCCCCCTCATCAGGTAAATATGTCACAGGTAAATATGTCTCAACAGGACATATTTACCTGATGAGAAAGGTGAAATTCTCCTTTTTCTACCCAGAAAGCATTTTGGGCTTTCTTGGATCTCTTTCTGATTTTTTTTTTTTTACTGCTTGCTGCTACAGACAAAATCCAGGGGAATTCTATCACAGGTACAGCAATTTTTACACTATAATGGTTCAAAAAGATATTAGGCCACCTGTGTCTTCAGGTGAAAGAATTGTGACATTTTCTGCTATTTAGAAATACACTTTGTGGGAATGTATTTTTGAAATGCAACATGAAATCCCAGCTGTATAATATATAGTATATAAAAGTAACTGAAAATAAAGTGTGTGCTGACATTTTGATTTAGTTGCAATAAAATTAATTTACAGGGAAGTACTGAGGATGCTGCAAGGATTCCTTCATTCCTTCCTTATGTTTCAGACATAGGCTTCTTTCCCTACCCAACCACCTCTTTTTCTAAGGAAGGCTGTATAACTTTTCTGGGGTAAAGAGAATGATCTATAATGTTTTATCATTTTTGTGATCCTGTCATATAGGTGATTGAGAAAGAACATAGGCTTGTTGATACATTTTAAAAATCTTTCACTGGAACCCAGTGTTCAGAGACAGCAGAGTCTGGCAGTAAATCTGTTCTCTATTTCTGGGTGGCCACGTGAGATGTTATTTGGTTCTGGTCTAGTTCACGTTTTGGGTTGAGCAGAGTGCTCTGTGGTTTTGTTTTGCATGTGGTAGTTGCTCTTAGCAAGGAGATAACCTGCTGCTTGCTGAGACAGTCCTTTCTGAAATGCTTATAACTGGTTTTGAATAGTTTTGAGGAAAACTTGAATAAAAATTGGAGATGAGGTTGAGATGGCATCTGTGTTTGGATATTCTGATATTGTGAAAATACTTGAATTCTGAAAAACATTGTCAGTATGAACTATAAACTGTGGCAGAAGCATGAGAACAAAAAGGAGATCAGAGAACTATTTATGTAACAGACATACTGAATGAAAATATCACTATTTTGGTAAATGTGAAAAGCTGCCAATCCTTTGTGTAGTCAGAGCAACATAACAGTGAGGGCAACTTAAAAATATGGGGTGCTAAGAAGTGGGCAGAGAAATGGACATTCAGATGCAGCAGCAACATAAGTACAAAAGGGTTCAGATTGTGCTGCCATTATAGATATCCTTCTGTACCCTTCATGATTCCCTGGCAGCAAAATGCAGCCGCAGAGCCGATGGCCTCTCTACTGAAGCGCAGCCTTTGGGACAGGAAGAAGTATTTTATACATTAGATGTGCTAATGCAGGCCAGGACTGTGAGCTGTGAACCCAGTATAGCCAAGGGACAAATCTTGAAGCTTGATGAGCTCTACAAATATGTGTGTGAAATACTCCGCAGAAAGTCTTAGGTTGCCAGTAGTCTTTGGCCAGCATCATATATAAACTTTCCGTGACCCACAGAGACAGCTATGATCAGTGAGAATGTCAAAGAGGTTGAAACTGAGGGTAGGATTCTCAGGAGATGGAGGCCTGGAGAAGGAGAGCTAAATTCTCAAAGATTTATCTTACAGTCTGTTTAATGAATTCCCACAGATCAATTAAAATGAACGCAAACTGAACTTTATTCAGCACTGTGTCCTCTCTTTTGGCATAGGAATGTGGCAGAACAATTTTGTTCCTGCCCTTCTTGCGCCTCTTTTTGCAGTGGTTACGCTTCATTGCAACTGTTTCTTACTAGCTGCTCTGTTAACTACTGCAAATGGAACACACTTGACCAAGTATTTTGACTTTAAGAAGCTTTGGAAAGGTCTTATGGAAATAATTTTTTTTCTTAAATGTGAATGCAATAGAAAGTTAGTAAGGAATTATTTTTTGGCTCTGCATACCCTTTATGGCCTGGAATTCCGAAAGCTGCTGTTTCCTTCTCATCCCCTTCTCTCCCCTTGAATAACTTCTCTGAATTCAGTGTCAATACTCTTGATTGACATTGCCATTAAGTCAGGTCAGAATAAGCTCCATTGTCTTCAGCGGAATATTTCTTTTGAGTTTTGGCACCTTGTCCTTCCTGGTACTGCTGTTACATTTTAATTTTGATTTGTATATCAGAATTGCAACCACTCAGAGCTAGTATTACTATAGCTATGCACCTGGTTACAACAAAAACTACTAAAAACTTTGTCTTAGAGAGAATAAAAACAATCAATTAGAGAGAGCAACTCCTTCTGTTAAGGATCTCATATAAAAGTCTACATCCTGCAGAAAGAAGCAGCATTAAATTTCTTTTCTAATGTTGGTCAAAAGTATGCAGATTTCTTGATTGCCATGAATATTTTTTTTCTTGTTTTTCAGAAAGTTTTTCCTAGCCTGGAAAAAGCTGGCTCAAAGCACAATTTGTTTTGAGAACTCTGGAAAAAAGTTCTACATTGCATGTTGAATGTCTGCTAAATGAATTAGTTACCCCTTGGAGGGATAAAGACTACTATATCCAACCTGTCATTAGCTCTGGTGTGTTTTATGCAAGAGACTTACACAAGAGACTTTTTAGTAGCTTCAGCAGCATGAATGTGTTTGATCTCTAAATTGTATAATTGTGGTAGCAATAATCAGCGTATCTCCAAAACTATTAGCTGGCATTGTTTATTTTTCTTATAACTGGTAGGGTTTTCTTCCAGTAACAAGTAGAGTTTTGTCAGTATAATTTGGGATCACACTTCCAGCACACATAGTGACATAGTTTCATAGTCCTGTGGTGGTAAAACCCTCCCATGAGGGATTCATCTATCCTCCCATCTAGGAGGTCTGAGTGTCATGATTTATTCTGTGATTACACACTCATTCTTCTGGGGATCCAGTTTCTCTAATGTGAGGGACACTTTTACCAACTTGCTGTTGGTCAGTTGCCTGCTGTGACAGGCAGTGTGGTACTGCCTCAACTTGTGAGCATTGCAGAGACCTTTCCCAACCTTTAATTTGGTTATTTCCAATAGATGCTTTCTCTATGTCAGGGACATTAGGTAGCTGAGTTCCCTTTGAACTTCCAGCTTCTTCCTCCTCTGTGTGCCTCTCTGGGGCTTGTCTGAGGTGTCTTTTCTGTGTTCTGACAGCTGGCTTTTACTCCTCTCTGTAGTCAGGTGTAAGACTGCCAAATGCCCTTTCCAGGGGCTTCAGTTAAGATATAATGGGACTGAAAAAAAAAAAAAAAGACTTTCCTCTATAACAGTACCCAAAAAGTAAGAGAAAACAAAGAAAGGCATGAGAGTGCAAAAGACTTTTTCCACAAGAGATATAGTTATGGAAGTTATGGGCAGGGCTGTGTGACAACTCTTTGTATGGGTTACAATTAGAAATATCTTCATAAATCAGACAGTTACCTTTTGTGGATGAGAAAAAACCCAGAAATTTCTCCAGAATCAGAGAAAGTCTTCCTCTTTCTCTACTCTTTTCTTAAGAGTTAATTTGATATTGGTAAAGATTTGGGATTTACAAGTATCATAGATGCATGTTTAGGAAGGCAGATCTACAGTGGTATGTGTCAGCCATCCAGCTGGCTGTCACTGCTGGGTGAGTGTCCACAGCCATCAGTGGCTTGAGGATGCCTGCGTATGGCAAGAGGGAGGGAATGAAGGCAGGGAATCTGTGACAGGGTGCTGTTCTGTCTGAGAAAGCTCTGTGAGCACAACAATCAGTTTAATATTGTCTTAAGACCTCTTAGTGTGTGCTAAGATGCCCACATGTTTTTCCATGACTGAATCATTACTGTGACCCTGATACAGCAGCTACATGTCTTGCCCTGCACCCATTCATCATACCAGCTGTTTCAGGGCTACAGTCTTCTGGAAAAGATCTGTGTTAATCTGCCCCTCACCATACATTGGACACTAGAGAAAAATTTTGTGTCCTGGATATTGCTGAGAAAAGATTCTGCTGGCTCTGTGCCATTGTCTTGGGCTGTGCCTATAAAGAGTAGGGGAGCCATGTGTGTCCTTTATGTCTAGGATGCTGAGTTCTGACTCCACTAGGTGCTCTCACCCATTTTCATGAGGGAAGTAATGACTGTCTCTTCTATTCCTGATGAGACCAGGAGGATGGGGACAAGCAGGGCAGAGATGATGGGCCTCACAGCCTCAGTCAGGCATTCTGGTCCACTCTGGTTCTCATTACTGCCTGCTGGGCAGAGCTCAGTATCTATGTCCTAGTGCCTCCCCTCAGTGCTGTTGCCTGAGCTCTTGTGTCATGCTGCCTGAGCAGAGGCAGAGAGCATGGATTCAAGGTCTTTTACAGAAGGAAGTTGTGACAGCTATGATGAATGAGTAACAAGTTGTGGAAAAGCAAGAATCAGGTGGGGAGGTGAGGAGGCAATGATGGGAATAACTTCAGATTATCTTGAAGGCCTGGGGCTGCCTACCTGTCTAGGGCAAGGTGAAAGGCGGGCATGTTTTCAGAGCTGGGACTTCACTGTCCACAGCACAACATACTAGTTATGGGGTGAAGTTGGTTGGCATCTACTTGAACATTGTCTGTCTAATACAGAGGTGATTACTTTGTTTTTTTAGTGTAGGTATGTCCTACACTAAACTCAGACAGAAATCCAGTGGCAAAAAGTGCCAAACAATGCGGCTAATTTTTATGTTGTTTTGTTATGGGATTTTTTTTTTAAAGTTCCTTATCACAGCATTTGGTTTATGTCTTTATTAAGGCATTATAGGAGTCCTCTTTTCCATTCCTTGAAATGTCATTTCCCTTCTGCTATTTTTTTTCTTTACTTTTTTTTTTTTACTTAAGGTGTGGGAAGAAAACACAACAGAAACTATAATGAAGAAAGTACATTCCATTTGTCCTTCATGCAGACAAGTGTGGAGTTCCTATAGTATTACATATTGCATCTACCTTGGTATCAAGATAAGATTATTAGAACCCAATAGTATTAAAGTTCTTAACGATTCATGTAATTAACAAGCATACAGAAAGCAATAAAGATTTTTCTGTTACTGGAAATGCTTTTAGATGCCATTATGGTCTCCTCCATTGTGTATCTCATATTTGTTCTTCCCTTTAGCTGGAAGCTTCCTTCCCTTGCAAAATGTAGAGGTGAGCCGGACAGTTCATCTGACATAAAGCACCTCTGGGCCGGAATACTTAACAGAGGAAGGAACTTGTTCACTTAAGAAAATGGTGGGACATGATGCCTCCTTCTCTGGCCATGCTTATGCTACCATTAAATAACATAAATAATAATAATAAATTATTAATATCAAATAATACTTAGCACTTACATACACAATTTATTACCAAAGGTTAGAGTTAGGACTTATTTGCTCTGTACATTAGGCCATATTCTCAGCATTTGATTCTGGTATAAGAATCAGACTGCCCTATTACTGTAGTTTATAAATTACCTCCAAAAGCACAAAACAAGGAGTTAGAATAGGTACTATGCTTCTCATTTAATCAGATGTCTAGATTGGCACCATGCATGTTGCAGGGAAAAATACACTGTGCTACTGTCAGAAAAGATCTTCAGAGAGTAGACATGTGAAGGTCTGTGTTAGAGGGCAGAATAGATCTGGGTTAAATTCAGGTTTCCTTATCCATGGTTTATTATAGGGGTGTTTTGTGTTTAGAGGACTGAATATGATTTGTCTCAAAAGGGAGTGACTTTATTTAGAAGAGCGATAGCCTTACATTAGTTGTGGAAAGAGCAAGCCTGTTGTAAGGACACTAGTGAAGAAGTAATTAGAAATGTTCTAGCAAGATGGAGATAGCTCTATGGTTGGTGAAGCATTTTCCAGCTGGGCTACATTCTACTAAAGATGAGACTCAGACAAAGCTCCTGCTTAATCATTCCTGGGCAAACTGTGCATCCAGGCATTCCCAGTGTTAAAATATTGCAACTGTTTTGTTGCTATGCATGGCTTTATAACAGCCATGAGACTAGCTTAGCTTTCGATGGTTTGAGTAAAGTTCTGTGTTAGGGAGCACAGTTGGACCTACATCATGGGCTCAGTAATAAATTATGTTCATTAGATAGAGGTATATTTGCACACAAATTCTTTCTGTGACTAGGATGAGCTATATTGCTTTGCAGTAGAGAACCTGACTGATGTAAAGCTGAACACATACCTAATTACAGAGCAGACTTCCCTTTTCTGAGATTCAGAGACGTTAATTAAAGAAAGAAATTTATTACAACCTGCTTCATTATCTCCAGTCACCTTTACACAGATGAAGACTAAATTCTCTCTAACAGACTTCTGCACACAGAACCACAGAAGTTTGGCAGAGACTTTATATATTATGTAGGCAAGCAAAACAGGATTTAAGAGAAACAGTCTACTTGGTAGATCTACTTTATAAATCAGATGTCTTCTCCATGTATTCTCTGTTTCTCAGAGTTATTTAGACTGTGAACCCAGGAGTTAACACCTTTTGGAAAAAGGTATTGGCTCCTGGTCAAGCACCCTGGCAGAGACATTCAGAGCAGGTGACATATTTGTGCAACTGGCACAGTCACCAGGCTCATGTTGAATGCTTTCCAATACATTGTGGCACAGGTGTTGGAGGCTGATGCTTTTGAACTCTGTTGTGTCACTCCAATCTGCCTAACATCCCTGTAACCTACTGGTGGGATTACTTTGTTCTCCAGATGAGGAGGGGCCTATACTAATTTCTATATGTGGAGGCTAGTTTAGTAGTTTTGTATGATGAATTGACAGTATATCCAAAGCAGAAATAAGTATTATTCTTGGGAAGGTAACTGTACTGAACACTTCCCAGGTTGAAGCACAGAAATTCAGTATGGGAAAAGAGGTGTGAGAACAAAAACAGCCATTCTGGGAGCCTTCCTTTGTAGCTGGTGACAAGGATCACAAACTCAGCTCCATGGAAGTACCTGGAGCTTCTCATTATCCTGCTGCCTATGCTTCCAGCATGGACTAATGCTCTTAGGGGACACGGACATTTGCTGATGTAGCAGTCTGCCCTGACATCCAATTTCTATAGAAGCTATGTTCAGCGCTTGCTCCAAGTCCTTCTGAATCCTTTCTGGAGCAGTCAGAAACATGCCTGGTGCATCCTCATTCTCTTCTGAATAGATAGTGGGAAATTTTCAGGTCTATGCTAGTTCACTTGTTGTAATTCGATTAAGAAAACATAAATTAAGACTTACATTGTTTTCCAAGTTCAGCACTGGAAGGGTGCAGGGCCTTCCAGGAGGTGCATGTCTGTCAGATGGCATTTGCCTGTCCTGCTTCATTGCTTGCATTAGGTGTTTGATGTTTTAGTCCATTTGGGGAAGAGTGCTTCATTCCTACACAGAAAACACAAGGGCAATTGCATCAAGTTGTCTGTAAGAACAATCATGAGTGCTTCCCTTTCTTCTCTTTGCATAGCTGCTGCCCAAAGACTTCAAGGTGTAGTGTTCTCTAGGGATTGGGTCCATCTCCCTTCTTTTTCCTTAGGCAGAGATGTCCAGAAACAGCCTCCCTAGTTCTTGACTTATATTTACTCCTGTGTGTGCGGGGGGCAGCTGGAAGCAAAGGAAGGAGGCTTCTCTCAGATGGGTGCCACATCCTTAAAGTCATTGCCTAAAGTCATATGCCAACTTCCTTTTCTTCAGCAGCTTAGAGCTGTCATCCTCCCTAGACCCAGTCTTTGACTTCACTGTTGTAGGCCTCCCTTTACTACTTAACTATCATCCTGTGCCAATCCTACTTCTGCCTGTGTCTTTGCTGGGACATCTGGGTATAGCAGACCTCAGCAATCATAGCCGTGGGGCAGACTGTAGAAAGCATGAGTCCATGTGTTGATGGCTAAGTAGATAGAAGGTCATTGCTTCATCCCTGGTCCAGATGCCCACTCTGAAGATAGCTACTGCTGGGACAATGCAAGCAACTTACAGTAGCCTCTGTCTTAATATGGCCAGCTGTGTTTTCTAAGCTGTAGTGCCTTTGAAAGAGCACTGGAGACTGGAGGTATAGCTTCATGAAGAGGAGAGACATAGTGGAACCATTAGGTGACAAAATTTTCTGAAATAGGTGCTGGGGTTGAAATCATTGTCACACCAACTGTGAGTGTGCGCCTTGAAGTGTGGGTGCAGGGTCTACAAACTCTTCATGCAGTTGCTCCATATTCCTGCAAAAGACAAGCAGCACTTGTCCCCTAATGAAAAGGGTCTTCTGACTGATTCTTTCTCTACCAATTTGCTGTGATGAATAACAGATTGATTATAGTCATGTGCACGTGCTCATGAGTGGGTTTTCCCCCTCAGCTTATTAGTGTTATGGGGATCTTGCTTTATTAGGTTGTTCTGAGTTCATCTAATGAATTTTCAGCTTTCAGAGCTGAGATATATTTCACACTGAAGGGCAAGGAGAATAGTTTTTAAAATTGCAGGAGAAGTAAATAATCCTGAGCAGTGTTGAACTGCCTAGCCCTGTGCTTCATAGATAATTGGTCATTGATCTATCTGTTGGGAAAGAACTTCTGGAGCTCTTATATCAATATTCTGGGAGTTCAGGATATTTTCCTGTCTCTCCTCTCTCTCTCTCACTGTACATTTTTAGGTTTCTGTTTTTGAACGAATGCCAAATAACAGGCTAAACAGGTCAAGTACTGTAGGAGAGGAGAAATGTGGATGAAAACTTAAAATGAACACAGGGCAAAGGTAAAGAGCCTTGAGGAAAAGAAAATGTATATTCCATTCTCTTTCCAGATACAGCATATCTGTAGGTGGCTGATGGCATAACTAATGAGCAGACAGGATTACTATGCTTATGTGGTGGCATTTTGTGCAAGTGTGCAGTGATATATTGGAGAGAGACAGTAAAGTACCTGAAACTGGCCATTAATAAATAATTATAATTATTTTAGGCAAGTTTCTTCTCCAGACAGAGATTTGCTCCTGTTCCAAAACACAATGCTCTCTTCTTACTTTCTGCTTAGTAATGTTTTTACCATTCTTTCTAACTGAGAGGACAAGTAGGAAGCTTAACTTTGTCTAATCATTTGCCTACTCTGTAATCTCTGTTCAATTGCTTAATTCAGTTTAGATTACTCTGACAGTCCTTTCTGGCCATTGGTTTTGATAGAACTGATACTTTGCATCCCCTGAAGAACATGGTCATAGTTAAGCTCTGAATTTATTGTCAGTGTTTTGCCTCAGTGTTGGGCATTCAAACTAAATATTACTCTTCAGTTTATATTAACATATCTTTAATTGTGCTCCAGATTTCCAAAATATGTTTTGTGGATCAAAATATTACCAAACCTACAGTTTGTAGTAGAACAGTGTATCCAATTACCTTACTTCTAGGAAAGGATGAAGTGTTAGTGCTCCATGTGGGAATCATTATGGGTCTGTGTAACCATTCTGTTCTGCAGGCAAAAAGCCCTCCAGCTCTCCCACCTGAAGTGTTTAAAAAATATGGCTCCAGAACACACTGGAGAATTTATGGTGTAAAGATCTTAGAAGAACTGGAGAAGCCTGTGGGCAGATGCAGGAACTACACTGCTGTTCCTCCGAACTGGAGAGAGAGACTGGAGAGCATCTTTGATGACTACCTATCTTCTAGGTATTTGAATATGTGGGGCCAGAAATTTAAAGTACCTTCTCTGATGTACAGTACTTTATATGTCTTCAGTTTTAAGTGTTTAAATCCTTAAATATTCTTCTGCCACATCACCTTGATATTTTTCTCCAGTATTTAAGTATTACTTTCTGGCTTATTAACTGCCAGTTTTCTACTCAGAGTAAGATATTCTGATGAAGAGTATCGTTATATACTCATATATTATGTTCTTCTGAAACTTTTTAGCAAACAAACAAACCAAAATAGCTAGACAAGCATGAATGGAAGACTCCCTAGGTTCCTATTTCACCTCTCATTGAAAAGTCATTAAAGTTGTGGCTAGTCAGCAAATCCAAAATCTAGCACCTGTTTACCAGGTAAAAAAACAGCTGCACCGTATGTATAGTATTTAACCCATCTGCAATTTGAATACCATATGCAGTACCAGTTATTTAAGTTGCTTTCCTTAAGGTGTTTTGGGATATTAGGTTTTTATCATAGATAAAAGGTCAATGCAATAGAGCAGAACTTGTAGCAAAACTTCCTGATATCACTATCTTGAAGTTATGAGATTACATGAGGGTTGAATTTTTGATTTGCAGAGATTTTATTCCTTTATTGTTCATTTAACTACCCAACCCTTTTTTATTTATTTATTTATTTTTGTCTAAAAATGCATTTTGTCTCAGCTTATTTCTTTATTGGCTTTACCTAGGTCATGACTTAATGAAGTGAAATCTTGTTTTTCTTTCAAAATAATTACAAAAAGACAAACTCCCTGGGAAGGCCAGTCTTTTGGAATCCTTCTCATTTAACGCACATGGGACATTCCTGTGATATGGGTTCATTTTCAAGTTTTTCTCTTCCTTTGAAACAGTACTGGCATGTAAAACCACTTCCTTTTTCTGTAGATTATTGTCCTCTGAAGTGTCTGGAATTTTGAAATGGAAGTCACATAAAACCTTTCTTGTCTGCTTTTATCTTAGTGTCATTTTCTGCTGTCCTCTGTTTTGTTCACATACATTGACAAAGGTCTTATAAAGTTTTTTACATCCTGTGAGTTAAGATCCGATTTATATAGGTAAGATCAGGTCTACCGCAGTCTAAAATGGCACAGAAATACGGACAGTTCTGAAGAACTTAGATCCTAAGCACCTAGTAGACAAGAGGAAAAGAGTGGAGTTCAATCTGAATTTCATACTGGATATCACAGTGCTTGACATTCCTCTTTATAACTAATATTATCTTCTGAATAAGTTTTGATAAAGCTGTAAAAAGCACTTATCTTAAAATTAGTACATTTATTTGTGAGACTAAATTACAAAGGAAGGGTGAGTTGTGAGGTTAGTAGGATTTTAGTGCTTGGTAAACATCAATTCAGGCTTGGGTTCTGCTATAGACCTACTGTGTGCTCTTGAGCAAATTGCTTGTTACTGTGTAGCAAATTTTCATGCTGTAAAAAAAAATAGAAATGGTGATATTTGTTTTCTCTTTACTCTTACCCATCATGGTCAAACTGGTGATACTCCATTGCTTTGTACATATAACACAGCCATAACTTTAGTCTGTGGCCTGAAGTTATCTGTCAGACTGTACAAAAATAGAAGAAACTAATATTGGAGATTCTGAATGTTACCCAACAGCTTCAATTCCATATCACTTCTGTGGGAGTCAGTGTTATCTCACAAAATGAGGACATAACTGATAAAATTTTAAGAGAGCCACAGAAATTATAACACTGGTGCAGTAATGATGATCTGTTGATTCTTAGAAACTTCATATTGTGCTGGCTTTTCCTTTTCTTTCCTGGTGTTAAATTATGTTGAATGACCATAAGTCCTTTCCTGAAAACTGCTTTGCATATAATGAATTTCTAAGTGATTATTGCAGAGCTGTTTGTCAGAAGGGAGTAAGCAGGTGATCTGTATAGTAGTAAGTTGTTTCATGTAACAACTCTGGTGTTAAGTATTGGCTTGGTGATTCAGTACCATTAAAAAAATTCCAGTTATTGATAGATAATAGGTAATTGCTAGAGATGTGTTTCATTCAGTAAGTTTTTGTAGTAGCATAAATTTACAGAAGTTAATCTCTGAAGTTTCTCATCTTAGACAAAAAAAACCTCCATTTAAACATTTTGCTTCCAAAATCTTTTCCTATTATAATTAACAGAAAATCCCCCTAAAACCTGCATTAGAAACAACAATTAGTCAATGCCTATTGTAATTTTATTTTCACAACAAAAGCTTGGAAAAAACTTTTCCAGTTTAAAAGGCAGTTTCTATAACATAGAGTTTATTCTTAGTCTCCTTATACAACCACAGAACTGTAATAGAGTAATTTCTTGAGTAATTTCACAGAGTAATTTTTCCTATCACACTGGTTCTTTCTTAGAAAATATGTTTGAGCTAAACAGAAAGGCAAAATAAGGTCACTGGCATCATATATCTACAGTAAGTTTTAAGAAATGAGTCAGACTTACAGATGGAATAATTGTTTGCCTTGTCATGAGAACACACATCTTCAAAAGATTCCTTCTTTGGATAAAATAAAGTAAAAACCATAAGGAACCTCTTAAAGAGGCTGCATAAATAATTTGCCATTTGTGAGCAATATATGCAAAATGATAGGACTGCAAGGACTGTATTTGATGGAAAAGCTTCTACCCATTTAAACTGCCATCCTGGTGTTTATTACCCGAATCACCTCCGGGAGTCTGATAAACACCTGTGATCTGCTGGTAATTCAGGAAAGGAAGCAGCACTCTGCATGACCTGCTTTTTTTTCTCTCAAGCAGTCATGGTGTAATAAACAGTGTACAGTGATTTTGAACATGCAAAGAATATATAGTTAAGTTAAGGCTACTACTCTTGGTTTAATGCTTAACAAAGCTAACAGCAGAACATAAGTGGTTTAACACCTTAATATGGTATACACAGAAATGGAAGGAGAGAGCAGAATACAATAGGAGCTACTGACACTTGGAGTGAGCAATTGAGACATTTGGTTTAAAAATGAGAGTAAGTGGTAAATGCCTTAAAGAGAAATTGGGGAAAAGCAGGGGGTTCTATTAACCTATACATTTTTAAAGTTACTACATGACCAGTAATAATATTCTGGAAAGCAATATTTAAATATATCCATCATCATTTAGATCTTGGACACATACTTAAATATTATTGATTATTTGCAATTGTGTGCATCCATGTGTAGGTATATTAAACAAAAAAGTAATGGTAACATGTCAATGATTAGAATGAAGTGCAAAAATGGAACTGGAGTTTCTAATTACTAGTTGTTTGTTGTTTGGGGTTTTTTTAATTAAGAAAGCTACAAGCAAATTACAGACATCCAGTTTATAACATTGC
Organism: Ceyx melanurus; assembly: GCA_024611195.1. Taxonomy (NCBI): domain Eukaryota; kingdom Metazoa; phylum Chordata; class Aves; order Coraciiformes; family Alcedinidae; genus Ceyx; species Ceyx melanurus. The sequence continues at coordinate 7,824 of JANHGL010003751.1, read as the reverse complement.
AATCTTAGAGGCTTGCTCTCATGAATATGGTAATTTTTCATTTTATGTCCTCTTGAGATGTCTTGTTAAAAACATTTTATTGGTGATCCTAAAATTCAGTAAATTTGAAGGCTTTGGCACCCTGAAGATAGTTAAAGTTCTTAAAAAAATGTCAGCAATAAATATTTGACAAATATAAAGAATATGCACGTTTTCCCCAAGTGAGCGATATATTTTTTTTCCAGTTCTTATAGTCAAGTGATGATACTGCAGTTCAGAATATAAGTGCATATTGATATTTTCTTCCAGAAACTGTGTGTGTTGCTTGGAGAGCACATCTCCTGCTGAGTTATTTTTGTGCAGACACCTGGAAGTGGTTGCATACTTGCTCCAGCTTGCAGGCTGGTTTTGGACAGTCAGGTGGATGTATGAGCAAGTGGTCTTTATTTGGAGCAATTAAAATTCTAACATTCTCCTCTCTTGACATGCAATTACTAGGGCTCTGCTGTTCCCACTAATTGCTCTTGCTGGGGACATTGGTGAGGAGCCAATGATTTTGATGGGTAGTGGATTATAATTTTTACTCTGCTACCTGAGAAAAAAATCATTTGCAAAATCCCATGTGTAATTAGCAAGACTCATGATTAATTGTCCTGCAAAATTAGCTTCACTGTTGCTTTTATTTTACTGCTTCAAATATTAATTAATGTTAACTCCTTTTCTTCAGTTCTAGCTTCTGAATATTCAACGTGGCTTTGAAAAATTAGTCCGGGCTTCTACTTGCATTAACATGCTGGAGCTTTGATTTCTGAATAAGTATTCTGATTTAAAAGATCACACTTGGGTCATAAATAATTTTTATAGGAGGACAAACAAAGCATCAAAGCATCATGGGAAGGCATTCATGCACTAACTGAAAGTAAATTGTTTCAGTAATGATTCATTCCCCCAGTGCTTTTGGGGAAACATCAGCAAATATGCAAAGCACTGCATTTTGTGGGGCAAAACAATTATTTAATGACAGCAATCAATGTATATATTTTCAAATAAGTAGCATAGTGAAAGACATAAAAATGATGGTGGACTAATACATTTTAGTACCAAATTGTCCTTTAAACTTTGAGCAGTTGCAAATATACTCTCTGTATTTCTATGAATTGCAGGTTCTTATGTTTGATGGGGTAAGGTGGAAAATGCCGAGCCTCTATAGTTCATTGCTATGTCAAAGAGCTCTCACAACCCTTGTGTGTTTAGTGTTATGAGAGTCTGAAAGCACAGAAAGGACCTAGTGAAGAAGTTTTTGGGTCACTGGGATGCTGATGGATTGAATTCACAGAATAGCTCATTAAAACCAGCAATAAGATGTCCTGAGACCCCAGAGAGCCTTGGGTTATGTTCTAACCATATTCTTACTTTGCCAGATTAGCTCACACAACTCCTAACAGAGCTCTTTTCCAAGAATCACTGATTCATCCCAGTGCAGCTGTAGCAGTACCTGTAGAACACTCCTGCACTAGTTACAGGCTTGATTTTGCCCCTGCATCAGTTCTTGCTTTATTTCTTCTCTGTGTTTTCAGCATGAAGCTAGGGTAATTTCTCTGTAATTTATTAGAAGAGCCTTTGACCTCCTAGATAATCTTCTCATTATGCAATAATCTCATTGTAATCTTGTCATAAAACTCAAAGTTGATCACTGGAGAAAATAGTAGGGGTGAAGGTGACAGAAATATATTTGGCTTCATTGTCAAAACCAACAGGAGAATCAAATTTAGAAAGTTTTGCCTCACTCACTCTTCTCCTTAAAATGTACAGCTCTTTTGTAGTGCAGTGCAAGACCCAGAAAGCTGTAGCTATTTTTTTATGGTTTTAGTTTCTTCTGTAAACTGAGGACTGATTTTGGTCTTGTATGCTTGTAAAATGACATCACAGGCAGTCTGCCTGTTCTCTGTACAGCAGTTCTGTTCCACACAGCTCTATATGTTAAATAACCAAATAAATAACTTTCTTGTTGTTTAAAAATGATTGCTTGCCCCAAAGATATGTGGGTAGTTACACCACTGAGAATTCTGCTCTTTGAAGGAACTGCCTCTTGTCACACCACCTTTTTCCGATGACAGTACTTTGACCTGAGAGGGTATCACACGGAAAGCAGCCCTCCATTAAACCACATGGTTAGTTTTACTTGCTTTTGTGATCAACTGAATGAGTTCTTTTAACTGTTTTTTCTAATGACCAAGAAGATCAATGACAGAAAAATAGTGTTACCTTTGCAGCTGAAATTAATTAAAAACCAGACCTGAATCTGACCTTGTTTTGGTCACACTGTCTGCAAATAGCGATTCTGGGATTCTTTACAAGATCATTAAAGAGTTTGTGCCATCCTTCACAAAACTCTATTTTTCTATACCCTTCTCAAATATGAGTTTTAATGACTTAAAGTTTTAAAGGGTTGTTCAGCCTGGAGGAGACTTGGGGGACCTCAACACTCTCTACAACTTCATGAAAGGAAGTTGTAGGTAGGTGGGGTCAGGCTCTTCTCCCAGGCAACTAGTGACAGGAGGAGAGGGCTTGGCCTGAAGCTTTACCAGGGAAGGTTTAGGTTAGACATTAGGAAGCATTTCCTCATAGAAAAGGTCATTAGGCACTGGAATGGCCTGCCCAGGGAGGAGGTGGAGCTGCCATCCATGGAGGTGTTGAAGGAAAGATTGGATGAGGCATGGAGTGCCATGGTCTAAATAGGTGTTGTGGTGCTAGGTGATAGGCTGGACTTGATGATCTCAGAGGTGTATTCCAACCTTAGCAGTTCTGTGATTCTGTGAAATAAATTCCAATCTGGATCCAAACATCAAGGAAGATTTAACATTTCACTTGGATCTTGGAAGAAGTAAAAGACCCTGTGAGTCTTCTGCTGTTCATCTATAATTGCTTAGTCAGACTAAGGTGCAACCATTAAGCCAAAATTGATTCACATGCTTTTCTAGTTTCAGCAGAAACAGTCATGTATAGTAGTGGTTGCAGAGAAAGAAGCAGGAACACTTGCAGATGTGCATGTATCGAATACTTGCTAGAAAAAAAAATCTCAATTTGCCTCTATCATGCTCTAAGAAGCATTTTCTACACAAAAAAAAAGTATTGTCACCTGCTCTAAAAAGAACCCATTATTATTCCTGTGCAATCACAGCTATATGAGCAATCTTTTCTGAAGTTATAAGTGGTCTTCTTGCTCTTCAGTCTAGAATTTTAAAAAGTAACTTGCTGTGTTAAAGCTCCCCATACACTGGTGTCATGCTGCTGCACTCTGCCTGAGAATAACAGGGATTTGGATCACAAGTATGGTCTAGGGGAAGTAGGCTTATTTAGGAATTTAAATAGGAAATATTTCAGATTTGGTTCTTTACAGATATGAAGGCTTTGGTCCTTTTGCAGGTTTTGCTGCAAAATGGAAACAAAAGAAAGAGAAATTAGTTAATCTTCAAACTTAAAGTGGAAAAAGTAACACAAGGCTAGCACAGATTTCCATGTATGAAAGACACCATAAATCTCTTGCATTTCCTGCCATGTTGAAGTTTCTAGACTATACATGATGCACTCTCCATCTTCCAGTGGTACCCACAAGATTTGCACATACAATTCTGTGGGAGCAAGCATATTCAAGCTGAGAGTCATGGGCATACTGGTCATTATCAGAATTTATTAGTAGACAAATGTTTTGAAAGACTATAGCTGATTTTGCAAGGATCTGTTTAACTACTGCTGCTTAGAGAAATTTAAGAACTTACAGATTGTTACTTAAAAAAAAAAAGTAAAAATTTAAAGCTCTCCATATTCTTTTACTGTTTTGGTTTGTTGTTTGGTTTTTTTTTAATCCATATTTGCATATAACATCCATTTCACTGATTGGGGATTTGCTTTGGTGATTATTCTGTTTTTTGAAGTCCAGATTCCATCCTTAGGTTTGTTTTGTTTTGTTTTGTTTTTTTGACATGAGAATGTAGTTTTAATAGCTGTGGCTTTTGCTGTGCTATATAAAAACACATGTTTTTGAGAAGGGCAAGGTTAACCCTACATCATAGAGAATGTGCAGACTTCCAGATGGCATGACACTGTCCCTGAGCCACCTGCTGCACTATGAACACACTGAATAGCCTTTGGGGAGATTTATTTTCTCTTTTACACTTATCTTTCCTTCTTTATAATTTTTGTTTTCTCTAAAAATCTGGAGGCAGAGAATCATGCTTTGGCTTTCTCTTCTGAACAAGTATCCATTTAGCTTTTCCCACTGATAGCACCCTGTTAGATGCTATCAAGAAATGCAACTGTCTTGTGGTTTTTAACAAATTAAATGACTGGTTTTATGTGTGGGGAAGGACAGAGGGGAAAGAACAATTTTTGCATGTGTCTCTGCCTCTTATGAATCAAATATGGCTTCTTTCTTCAAAGTGGCCAATTAAATCTGTCGCAGTTTGGGGTCAGGGCAACCCCCAGACCGATAACAGACCACTCTCTTTTAACCCCCCTCCCTCCCCAAAAGGGGAGAGAAAAGGAATAAGGGAGAGAGACTTAGTGTTTAGAAAAAAGGAACTAAAACAATTTAATTAAAAATGAAAATGAAGTATATATAAATATGTACAAAACCAGTACCGAACCCAACCTCCCCCCGATGGTAATTATATCACCCTCACGGACGCTGTGGAGGAGCTGGACTCTGGCACCGGGTCTCAGGAGCGAAGACAAGAACCAAAGCCAAAGGGGTAGACCGGAAGCGAAAGGGACGAGCAGGGCTGAAGAAGGGACCAAATGAAGGGCGAGAAGAAGGCACTAAAAGAAGGGCAATCAGAAGGGCAATCCAAAGGGTCAAAATGGCCTTTGAAGAAAGCTAAAATTCCCTGAAGGTTAACTACAGCACTATCTGCTGCTGAGATGGTATTTACTGGATGATGAATATATTAGTTCAAATTTAAATTGATTCTATGGAGAGGTAATGTTGATACCATATTTACTGCTGTATTTCAGTAGTGTAGGCCAATCATTAGTGTGGAGAGAGTGGGAAGAAAATAACTTAAAGGTGACACTGTATGAAATGCCGGAAACAAACACAGCTTTATGAATAATATATTTCTCCTGTTAATTTTTCAAAATAAGCTTAGAGTTAAATATAATTTTCGATCACTAGGTGCATTTATACTTGCATATTAGTCTCTTTAGTCACATCTAGAAATATGCTCTTCATATTTGTGGTTGCCAAAGTAAATAAAAATCAATAAAAGTAGCAAAAGTGCTGAAGTCATTTCAATAAGCAAAGCACCCATTAATTTAAATTTCACATGAAATTGTTATGGACTAATCAGAGAAAATAAGACATTGACTTCTAAATAAGTTCCAAGACATGGGAAATCCTGAATCTTTATTTTCAAAGTGGCATTGAAATTAAAGTAAAAGACCTCTGACTGCAGCAGTTTAGGCAGATGTTAATGGTATGGTAAACTCTCTGAAAAGCCTGAAGTCCATTCATATGGGTGACATAAGCTTGAGGAGTTAGCAAGCAAACAATATTGAGACACTGGGACTGAACATGTTCTGAAACATCAAAAAGCTCTTCCTGCCGTTTTCAAACTTCTAAAAATATGTGTGAAGCCTGTTCACAATTTAGTGGGAGATACACAGAGAGCTGGGGGTGGTTATACAGGAAATTAGAAATGCCTCGTCTCATCAGAGTGAAATAACATGCTAGCATATAAGCAAAGCAATTGGAGGGCTGTGTCCATTCTTTTGATTTCAAGCAGGTATTTGTAAATTAGAATAAAAATTTATAATTTATATTAGTGATAAGAAAGTATTTTAAATTACACTGAAGAGAGATACCTAACTTGTGTGTCTCCCTCACTTTTCCATCTAAGTTAGAGAGGACTGGAAAATGCTACTTCCCCTAGCTCTCTTTTCCAGTGTAGACTGATCCTCTACACACCTGCTTTTCTGTGATATATACCAAATCACATTGCATAATGTAGGATGCAATGGATGTAGGTTGGAAGGAAGACTACATTGCAGGTGCAGTAAGTAGCTTTACTTGTAGGTAATGGGAGGCAGGTATGTGACATTGAGTTGATGATTTCTGATTATTGGGTGCAAATATGTGGTCTCCTTTCTGTTTGGTGTCTAATCTGTTCCTTAGTTATGGAGAACTCCCATTCATGGAGAATAACTAACTACTTCATTCTCCCTCCCTTGAAAATATCCTCTCTGATGCTTAGAATATTCAGGAGAATTCAGAATTCTTTAGCATCCCTGACATAGATGTGATGAGGGTCATGACACACAGATCCCTTATTGTCAGGTCTTTTTAAAGAGTGAAGTCAATTAGCTTTGCTCAGGCTTGCTCAGAATGCAAGCCCCTGTCCAGTGTTTAACCCATTGTAAAGTTGCTACTAACAGTTATAAAAATATTTTCTGATCTGGTATATGAATCATAACTAGGAGTTTAAATATTAATCTTGTGAAGTTTCCACATTATATTTTAAAGCACAGGTGTTTTTTTCTGATTGTGACCTCTTGCTTAACACAGGAAGAAATCTGTAGTAGTGGTAAGTATGGCCTTAGTGTGAGAACATGGTTTTCATTTGAATGCACTGTTAGGGTATCTTTAGTGTTTACTCAAGTCTTTAATAATAAATACAGTATTTCCTGATCAAGAAGCAGATGACTATAAAAATGTACATGATGCTTAAGTGCCTTTCCACATTACAGCTCTATGTGGCCTATTTTTTCATCAGATTCAAGTGTATATTTGGATTAACTATAATGATATCAATGTGAATTGGAGACAAAATCTAGTTCAAAAGTTGGCCATCAATCTAATTTTATGTATCTTGTTCGTATTATTATTGATGATTGTTTGATCATTTTGTGTTGATCTTTTCAGTAACAGAATTTCAATATCTTTTTACTTTGAATTTACATGCTTTTTAAACAAATTTGTGGATAAAACCACATTGAGTTAGTGTTTTGGGTTTTTTTACCTTTGCTTAGTAGAACAGGCACCTCTTGGAAGGGTTCAGACAATATTTATGATACAGGATTGCATTCAGAAGGAAAGCTATTACTGAGAGCTCTCCTATCAAATTTAACTGTTGGGAAGGTGATATATCAAAGGGTTTAAATCATTGCAAAGTGTTGGTTTGCCTTCCTTTTTGACCAGTGTGCCTTAACTGGGGATCTTAGGTAGCTATCAGTGGGCTATAAACAAAACTTGGATAACATTTTGCTAACTAGCTAATGAAGAAAGTGAATTAACATGTTTTGAATTTACTTGTTCTTTTCCTTTTCATTTAGTTGTTCAATTTCCTAGAAAAGATGTCTTGATTAGAATACAATTCCAACTGAAATGGGGAAAAGGAATAGCATGCCACTGAATGGTTGGCTAAAGAGTGAGGTAAAGCTCTTGTGAGTCCATCCTTTCTCCCCTTGTAAATCTGCCCAGAATCTAGTGGTGAGGCAGCTGAGTGATGTGATTTCAGGGTACAAGGCTTTGCCGAGGTTTTGGTGAATCTTACATAGGATAGTGAAGCTCTTGTATTTACAGTTATGGAAAGTCCTCTAGCCATATAAATTGGTGAATGAATGAAGGCTGTAGAAATACAAACACTTTAGTTAACTAGGATCTGGGGCTGTAAATGGGACACTTGAACTGTGAACTGAATTGTGCTATACTATCCTCTTAGATAGGAAATTCTGGGTTATATGTGTGATGCTGGAAAAAAGGTGTCAAGGGGTAGTGATTCCCTTTTAAAAAAAAAACTTTTTTTTTTTTCCCTGCCTGTGGTGGCGGGGACTGGGCTAGTCAGGGAC
>JANHGL010003750.1:0-26749 GCA_024611195.1 Ceyx melanurus | reverse complement strand
ATTGTGAACATGTCTATGTTTAAACTTTAAAATACTAATATTTTAAAATATCATTATATATGTAATTAAATTATGCCCCTTTAAGGGTATACAAAGTTTGCAGAATTTATACAAAGTGTTTTCAAAATTTGTGACAATTTTGAAAATATAATTTTACATTTTCTATTTTTTTTTCTATTACTTGCAGTCAGTATCTTTAAATCAAGGATAAACAGTCCTGAGCCAAATATGCATCCTCAGCTAACTGAAATAAAAAGTTATGATGTAGATTTTTTTGTTGTGTATCTCTGGTTAATAAGTTCTGTTAGGTTCTGGTTTATTAGGAAATACCAGTGTGCTTAAATTTATACACCTGTTGAAGCTCTTTTTTTTTTCTTTTTTCTTTTTTTGAACCCTGTGCTTGCTTTAGTGTCTTGGTGATCAGGGTAACAACCCCTTGTTGCAAGTTTTCATTGGGGAGAGAAAAATTTTGCATGGGTGTTTGAGGTAGAGCAACCTGAAAATGTAACTTGTAAAGAGGTTACGTGTGTTGTCCTGAGGACAAGATCAAGGACTGACTTTGAAGTCTCAAACGAAGTGGGATCATTTGGACACAGGGCTTCTAACTAATGTGCCTGGTGATGTAGTGGTGAGTAGTGCTTGCCAGCCTTGGCTGGGCTCCTGCTCCAGCTGGCCAGGGGCAGCCCTTTGCCCTGGTGAAGAAAAGCTGCAGGACTCAATTTCAAGACAAGCTCTAGCCCTAGGCTGTGGTGTTTTTCTTGGGGACACAGGGAGGCTGGGAGCTGATGGTGAAGGCATGAATGAAACAATTTTTGAGCCTAATGAGAGTAAGAAGAGTAAAGCTGGCAGTGAGTAGGCCGTGTGTATAGGTAAAATGGAATCTAACGTTGCTACCCACAGTGTGCAGCAGTCTGCAAGAGTCCTGGGTGTCACTTTCCACATCCGCATGAAGCAGAGGGAAGCCATGTGCCAGTAAAGATTGTCATGGGCAGCATTTGGTCTCTGAGAGGATGGCAGTGCACAGAAACAAACACCTTGAGTGGCATCAACTACATCTCTGCAGGCTCTGAAGTGGTTTGTCCTAAGATTTGCACACAGCAGCATTGAATACCATCCTGCACCCTGAGCAGTGCATTTGCTAAGTGTTGTGGGCACTTAGATGTGCACTGTGTGCATGTGGGTGTCCCTGTATCCCAGACCAGTGCCAGCTGGTACCCAAGAGAGCAGTAGGAACAAGAGAAGCAGTGATAATGATGATTGTAGTTGATGATGAGGTGCAGGAGTATGGAAACTTACTGGTGGGGGAGAGAAAAGAGGAAACTGGAGTTGCCTTCCTTGATGGTTTGGAGGATTCTTCATAGGTGGGGAGCTGTCACATTTTTTGGAGCTTTTGGAATTTGTATCATATAGGCTAAATGTTCTTGGTGGTCTGTTTTTAGGGGTTTGTTTTGAACAAACACTTTATTGGAAAATACATGGAACAATGAGAGGTTGTGGGTTTTTACTACAGCTTTAAAATGCCTGCTAGTGCAGGCACACAGTGCTGGATTTCACGAGTGGTACCTGTTTGGGCTGTGTGTGTGTTTAGTGCCTCCTGTAGCTCCCATGCAAGCAAGAGGCAGAGTAGTGGTGCCTGTTTTCCTCTCACCTTCAATTTAATTACCTGGAGTAAAAAGAAAGGACTTGAATAGTCCTGGATCAGCTGCTGGGTTTTGTGATCTATGAGTTGATTGTGCTTCTGAGGCAGTGGTAGTACAATGTGATGTTAGAAATCTCAAGTATAGCTACAGTGCCTCTCAGGAGAAATGTATGAACAGAGGCTTAAACAGCCTGTTCTGCAACTGAAGAAAAGAGGAATGAATCATTCCCTGTAGATGTAAATGGTTTGTTGATGGTCTGAATACAACTAGCACACTGATATCTGCAGTACATTCACAGGTAAAACAACCACCAGCAGCAAGGAAGACAGGCTAGTCCTCACCAGTATTGCCCCAGCTCTGTTTCAGTTGAACAATTGGTTTTGAAGAACCTGACTTCAATTGGTTGCAATCAAGCTCCTCTAAAGCACATGCTAGAGCAGTGCTGTTACTCAAGGTTTCCAAACATGTGGAAATCTCAATAAGGGATTAAAACAGATTGCTCCTTCCCTGATAATCCCAATTTGTGTTGTTTTTCTCTGTTGTGCTTGTGTCACTCCTGATCCCTGCCTCACCCAGTCCCTTACTGGCGCTGGCAGTGCGCTCGCAGCCGGCAGCACGCTGCAGTGCAGGACTCGGGCTGCACCACAGAAAGCCTCAGCAGGGAAGGGGTGCTGACATGTGGCCCGTGCTGGTTTCCCATGTGGAAGCTCTGACCTGTGTTACTTCAAAAGCTGCTCGTCTCCTAAAGCCTGCGTGCTGGTGTACACTGGTTGTGTTGTGTCAGTAGGTTAGTAATTTATGGCTAGCTCACAGTGCTTGCACAGACTGCTCTCTGGAACCAGGTTGTGTATTCTGGACAAAAGCAAAATCCATTCAATCTGGAATGCAAATAGGCAGTTGATAAATTATGCATCCTGAAATTCCAGCTTGCTCAGCATGACATTACTAGGTGGAAAATAGGATCAGCAGTTCCTCAATTGTTCCCTATGGAGCTCCAAAGAGCTGCACAAGCTCCTGTGTTCTGCACAGTGAACTGCAGCGTGCCAGAGTTTGCTGAGATAAACTTATTCAAGGTACTAAAAATACCCTGTCAGCTTTTATTTTTAGTAATAACAAACCCACTGTAAAGTAACACAAATAGGGAAAATAATCCTGATGGTGGAACCCAGCTGTGAGTGCCCTGGAATCACCATGACTGGTCCTATCTGAGCTTCCACTCAGTTTGCAGCAGAAGTCAAAAAGGTAAATGGGATGTTAAAAATTGTTAGTAAAGGGCTAAAGCAAAAAACCTCAATTCCACATGAAGGGAACCTTTGCACCAGCTGGTGTTTGGTAGAGCTGAGGGTAGCAATGCTTTGGGCAGAGGCAAGAGAAGTGCCATTGTCAGCCTTGGCTGGAATCACTTTCAGAAGGTGATTTCTAAGTATTTTGTTTAGGGAAGGAAGAGAAAATATGATGGGTATAACCAACTACTGTCAGTTAAAATCATACCTCTATAATTATCCTAACTGCTCATTTTCTGCTTTTGTCTGAAGAACCATGGGAGTTAAAATTAAAAATACCCCAACTCGACAGAAAAAGCCCTGGGACCCTGGGGACATCAGCTCACTCCTGCAGTGGTGGCCACCAGTGTTCTGGGCTGCCCGAGGCAAAGCTTTGCCAGCAGATTGAAGGAGGTGCTGTTTTCTTCTGCTCAGCGCTGGTGCGATACAGCCAGCTGCTGTGGCCAGTGCTGGGCTCCTCAGGACAAGACAGATGTGCATCTACTGGAGGACCCTGAAGACAATGAATAGTTTGAGGAGGGGCTGAGAGAGCTGGGTCTGTTCCAGCTGGAGAAGAAAAGGTGCAGGGGGGAATCTTACTCATGGATAAATATCCAAGGGAGGGAGTAAAGAAGCCAGAGACCCAGTGACAGGACAAGAGGCAACAGGCATAGACTGAGAAAGAGGCATGAACCAGGCACACTGTCTCTGCACTGGGAGGCTGCCTGAGCCAAGGCAGGGGGTAGCAGCCTCCTGTCACCTTTTTGCCTTAAGCTCCAACCTGCAAGATCATCTCCCAGAACAAGAACATCCAGCTCAGCTTGGTGTGTCTGACAGTTGCAAGATTACAAAATTTTCCTGATCCAACCCTTCCTCCCTCCCAAACTTAAGAGTATTCATATTCAGCCTCATCCCTTAATCACCCACAGGGGAGGGGGACCACACCTTTCCTGTGCTTGTTTCAGTGGAAAATTATTGAGGTATGTGGGGGCAGGTGAAGAAGACACATGTTCACTGCAGACAGAGGATGACACAGCTAGAAGCAGGGTCCTGGGGTTTCACCTTTCCCTCTACCCTTCCTCCTTTGCTCTTCCTTTTTTAATAAGCAATCTATTTGCCCTCTAGCCTTTTGAGCCCTTCTTACTGCCATAAACACCTCTTTCTGAGTAACCTTTCCCTTCAGCTGTTGCACTTGCCTTCTCTTTTCCAGGCTGATAATCGCCAAGCTGTCCCAGTGATAAAATAACATCCCCCACTGGCTTTTGCAGAGCAGCCCCTAGCAGGAAAATTATGCCAGGTATAAAGGGTTCCATCCAGATTGAAAGTTATGTGAATAAACATCTTGCCCTCAACATTAGTCATATTCCTGTTGCGCTGGAAGAAATATTTGTGCCTTTAAAGAGTGTGACAGGACCTTTCAGCTATGGGTATTTAATTATTTTTCTGTCACCTACAGAGAAAAATTAACTTGGTACAGAGGCAGACACCAGTCTGCCAGTCCTGGCCAACTATCCACCACTTTTATTTCCAATTTCATTGTTCACTTGTGATACAAAAGTTGAACTTCCCCAAATAGTTCTTCAGAACTAATAATGAAATGATTTCTAGAGAAGCAATTACATACAGCATCTATAATGTGCAGTACAAAATGTACACTGTTTGGAGGAGACAGAAATTGCATATCATGCCAAGATGCAAACAAGTGTTAATTATCTAGACTAGTGCTGATGGTTATGTTCACAGAAGCAGTTGTAGGCACTGCCTTTAAGCACAGAGATGACACAGATCTGGAAAGCTGTACTTGGCTCATCCTTGGTCCCCAGCTCCGTGTTGCAGGTCAGGGAAAGGCCTGGTCCTTCTCCATATTCATAGAACAGTTCTGAATTCATCAAAAATGAAGCTTGGCACATGTGCTTCAACAACCTACAGCAAAGAGGAAGGCATAGTTACCATTTTTCTTCATTGCTGGTTCATGTGTTGTATTCACCCCTTAACAAGCACATCTAATTACCCATCGAGCAGACAACACTAATGACCTGAACCACCCTGGCTTCAGAATGTGATCCTGGAGATGTTCTTTTGTAACCATGTCAGGCAGGCAGGGCTTGGCTCAGGGCTGCAAGGGAGAGCTGGGATACCAGCTACTGTGTAAGACTGGAGGAATTGTGACACACTCCCTGCTGTATCACTACATGGTGGTGTTTAATCTGCCAGTAGCCAGAGGAGGAGAAAGAGAGAAGCAGAAACGATTTCCTTCACCAAGATTCCAAGATCCCTTCTTTATTAATTTACAGCTCTTTTTATACCCTTTTAACTTCATGCTAATTGAACAAGAAATCAGCCACTCCCTGGGGTGATTTTCTGGGGTGCCAAAACACCCACAGTTAAAACATCTTTCTACTGTTTTACAAACAAATGGCAGTAAGGTCCCTCCTGCTTGGTGAGAACCTTCACTTTCCCAGAGGAAGGAAAATTCACTTGCTGCAGCATTTTAACACCCATAATGTGGCAGAAGCCTGGTGGAAGATGGCACATGTACCAGATACACTGGCTGCAAGACAACATGGGGACCTTCTACTGCATTGCACTGTGGGCTGTGGGAAGAAGACAAAAACTGGAAGAATCTCTTTTTTTTTTTAGTTGTATTATCTGGGAAATGCATTATTGATGAATCACTGAGGTACAGCCTATAGAAAATAGGATTATGATTTATTTTCACTAACACATATAAATACATGCCATCTTCCAATGCAGTTAAGTTGCATTTAACCCTAAAATACAGTCTGTCTGCAAGTCCAGACTGTCAGAACTTCCCTTGCATGTGACAAAGAAGCTGCCTGGGAAGTCATGCACTGGAGATGGTGTTTCACCAAAATTAAGACTTTCTAATTAGCATTTTGTCTTATAAAGTTTATTATTACTTAATTCTTCAACATCTCAGAACTTCTGTTCTATTTCTTCCCATCCCAAAAGCCCCCCAGCAATGTAAACACTCTCTGAAAATGGAACAGACTCTTCCTAAATCTGCACAAAGTTGAAATCCTTTCTATATTTTGTATCTCTATTTTCTAGAAAGTAATTTTTCTGTAAGGATACAATGATTAGGATGGGAAGAGTTACATGAAGTATCCAAGTAAGACAACTGGTAGCTGGTACAGGGTAAAGGAATTCACTTTGACCCATTCCTACCAGGTAACGCATTTCCCATATGTATTTCTTTTTGGCACATTTTACAGAACATCTGGAGAGGGTTGATACTGCTTCTGGGAGGAGCTGAGCAAGGCCCTTGGTTTGGATGTTTGTTTCCAGACAACACCATGTTCCAAAACAGATAAATGTGACCAAACTGCTAGTATGTAACCACAGCATAAACCAAGATTTAGCTTATCTGAACAGGGCTCCTGCTCAGTGCTACATACAGGAGACAGGGAATTCTTTCTTACCTTTCTTGGTAACTTTGTGTAGCGAATGTAATCTTCCAGGAACATCAGAGCACCCACCACGTCAGCAGGCATTTCTGGTATCTTCTGACTAAAATTAAGCCACCAAGAAGATTTACTAGTGATCAGTTACTGGGTTGAAGTTACATGAAAATGCCAGCCTTCAAATAACACTGTTTCCACTAGGTACCATGTGACTCCATTAAAAAGAATGTTTTATTCTTATATTTAGTCAAATATATTGTAATTTTTATGTCAAATATACTGCTAGAGAAACACACAGTAAAAGCAATGCTAACAGTACTGAAGCCCCCTTCACACAGGTGATACTTAGGAAAAAAGTAAAACACAAGTACCTTGTGCACTGTTCCATTGTTGAACGAATAAACTGACCAATCAGAGACAGAAATTGTTCTGTGTATCTTGAGTGAAATTGTTTCAACAGGGTAAGGAGCCCCAGAACTAAAGGAAGCCAGTCAATTTGATCAGCTGGCCTCTTACACACCACTCCTGCACAGAAAAAAACCAAAACAACTCAAGTTTACAGAACATATTTTTTATAGCAGAGGCAAACTTAGATAATATAATCTCATGAGGTTTTTTGCTGTGCCTTCCCTTCTGCTTGCCTACACATAAAAATTAAAAAAGAATGTAACAATGGTATCTATTTCATAGCAAATGGCTTGGTGATATTAACCAAGGCATAGGATGGAATGAGAAAGTCAGGAGTTTGGATTTTGTTTCCTACTCAACTGTATTTACCTTCACTGTTATAACCAGCCTGCCTGGACAAATGAGGATTTTCTATACAGATAATTCTACTATTTTCTCCATAGATAATTTCACTCATGTTTTCATTAGATTTAGACAAACAACAACTTATACAATACCTAAGTTTCTGTTGTACTGAAGTTTTGGAAACTGGGAAATGAGAAACAGGAAGTTGACTGTGGGAAAATATGGCAAACGTTTTGTTGTTATGTAGATCTGAGGGGAAAAAAAAAGAGGAACACAGTTCTTATACATGTTAATTTTTTTCTCAGTTAATAATAAAACAGAAAATGCAAACTGTACCAAGGACCAGAATGCAAGCCTGACCTTATTTAATGGATTGTGAATTCCAGCTGCTTCCAGGTAAGCTGTGATTTCATACAAGAGAGTGTTATCTTCTTTAGGATAAGGTAGTGATGGGTTCTGATAATGTGCTTCAATGTCAGCCAGTATTGCTCTAAAAGGAAAATAAGCATTATATTAACTACCTGTTTAAACTATCCCCAATAAACCTTACACAATGCCATGCCATAGTAATTTAAAAAAAAAAGACACAAAACCTGTAAATAGTTCCAAGCAAGGGTAAATCACCTTGTTTGCAATATCTTTTATAAGCATCATGTTTGTTTTAAAATCAGCACCACACATTTTCACTGTTCTTACTTCCATCCAAATATGATCTCAAATACAGGCATAAACAAATGCAATTAGAAAAATGCACTCTCCCTGAGCATGTTCATACATATATTACTTGCCGAGTCATTTATTTTTACTGGTTTGATTTTGTTCAAATTCTCATCAACAAAAACCTGAATACAATCAGACTCCACATTCTGCTGAAATTTAGATTTTGAGGCTCGCTGAGTTGCTAACAATGACATCACAGAAATACATGCAGCAATTCAGCACATCTTTGTTTCTTACTTATTGAGATTTTCCAAAGCAGCAGCCAAATGCTTGGAGTCAAACCTGCAGGAATAATTTAATTCATTGGTAATCTGTCGTCTTAAAATCTGCATCTGACCAACCTATTGAGAAAAACAAAGAAAGAAAGGGTGGGGTGTTATACTGAACACAAGGAAGGAAGAGTCAAACTAAGGAAAAAATGAGTAACAATTGAGAGTTATATAGATTACACAACATCATCATTGCACCCGACAGCCTTTGCAGGGCTGCCCAAAGCAGGAGCATCCCCAGGGAGTGGGGGTGCTGCCTCAGCTCGGTGCCGGGGCACTGGCTGCCCACAGCAGAACTGACAGGCCCTGGCTGTGCTGTGCCCAAAGGAAACAGGTAGTCACAATGCTCCACGTTTACACACAGGTCAGGAGTGCAAATGCAGGCTGTGTGAAATGGGCACTAAAAAGGTATCAGATATAAAAGCCCAGTTACTTGCTTGTTTTCTACTGGTCAGTGAAAATAACTTGTGCTCTTTTCCCCACCTCTCCCTAGACTTTAGGGGATAAAAAACATCACAGAGGTTTGCTGCAGTAAACCTCCCCTGAGCTTTCCTCCTCTCTTCAGTAACAAATATTCATGTTCTCTGAAAAACACTGGTTGCAAAATATCATTACAGAGAGAATATAAAGAGAGATGTTAATGGGATAGCTTGTTTAGCTCTTGGCATGGTGGGCTGCTGCTGTGTGAACAAGGCAATTTCAGGAAACACTACTGCTCCAAACTTTAGCCTTAGGTACATTACACTCAGAAGGCACTGTGGGGAATCTCAAAGCTCCTGATACTAAGCTGTTCAGATTTCTAGTGGCAGACTACATTTTTGGCAAAATATTACACAGGAATCTTAATGATAAGCACTTTGTGGAGTGTGAGCTGTCCACACAAATGAAGCTCAGGGGCTCTCACTCACTTAGGCCTGCTTTAGTTGTGATGTTACAGAATTCTGTGTCAATATAATAAAACACTGCAAAATAAGCAGACTGAAGTACATAACAAAAGAGCCTAGAGTAAATTCTGTGTATCACTAAGTCATATAAACCTACCTTCATTATGGAGTCTAAGTATGCTGTCCAGATCTTCTGAGTTTTTGCAATTGCAGTGGAATAAACCTTGTTTGAATTTGCTGAGAAAAGAAAGAGGGTGAGGCATTTAAAAAGAATAAATACATAAATGCAAGTGTACAGAGACAATGGCTTTCTTCTATCTGAACCAGTAAGCACTCACCTATAATTCCTTTGAGAGGACTAACAGCATTCATGAGAGCTTTTAAGGTATCCTGCACTGTCCGGTCACGCAGTATATTTTTCTGAAACATACTGAGGAAATTCTAAGTGAAAGAAACAATAAGTAAGTAAAATCCTCATACATGTAACTCCACTCAATCTTGGCAGCATTAAGAGCTATATTTTTTAATAGCAGGGAAAGAATTTTTCCACAGATGAAGAGTTGAGGAATTCTGTAACTAGATTTTGTGGTTTTCTGAGTTATGCCAGTCAACATGAGGACAATCAGCAGATCCTCTTCACCAATATGTATAATACCCCCTGTAGACAATTCAGTATCTTCATCAATACTTATTTTCCATAAACTTTTTAACCAGGATAGGACTGAATTCTTCTCAGAAAACAAAAAACCCTTGGTTTCACAGAGAGGAATTAGGGGAAAAGTTATGACATTGAACTGATAACTTATTTATATAGCAGAAGACCCAAACAATCTAATTCTTTGTTGATATCTAGACAGAAAAATAAAAGTTGACCTGAGATGAACTTCTAAGTAAACACAAAGTGTGCACCTTCCAAAAAGGCATTCTCTGCAAACCTCCACTTAATGCAACACAAAACCTTGTGTTACACAGCATCATTTTTATCAAGAGAATGCACCTGCATTATTGTATCTGTAACAGGAATTCCTTCCTTTAGGTTTGGACACACATTTTTCAAATGTATTTGATTTATATTTATCATTTCAAAAATTGACAGGTATTTTATTTCACTAAACGTTTTAAAACAATAAAAGCATAGGGACCTTAAGAAAAAGGTCAAAATTTACCTGCAGCTCCTTTACAATCATGAAACACAGCAGCCTGTCTAAGCCATTGAGACCAAAGGTACCTAAAGTATCTTGGATCTCTGAGAAGAGGCGACTACTGGTTACTTCCTGATGAGTTTTGATATCATACCAGGTGTTCATTTGGTCAATGTAACATGTGATCCTGAGGAAAAATCAAACAAACTTTTCAGAGTAAGATGCAGACAGATCCTGTGATAATCTGAGCGATGACTTATTCAGGCAGAGATTAGAAAGACTAAGTATCTCAGATTTAGTTATTTCTCTTTCCACAAGGGTTCTGTGACCCTTCTCTGGTTTCTTTCTCCTCTGTCTGTGTAACTCTGTTTTCCTTCTTAGACTAAAATCACAACTTTTGTAGACTAGAATTTGAAACATACAGGATGGATTGGGTAAACTGGGTTTTAGATAAAGATGGTGATATGACAACTAAGGAAAAACTGTGTTCTAGATTTTGTTTGCCTATGGTGGAATTGGAGTAATCCAAGCCATGGAGCTACAATAGAGCAATCCAAGTCATGGAGCTACAATAGAGTGTAGCTCTTGTGACACACTGTACTTACTTTGGGTCTGTGATCCTCAGTATTTCTCTGCAAAGCCGACCAATAAATGTCACAGATTCATCCACAGGTGTGAATTTAGGTATAGGAATGTGAGTAGATTGATAAATGCTTTGCCAGTCTTGGATCTGAAAAACAAGTTTTACAGTAATTTGTAATTTTACCATTGTGCACTTTAAATTTGCTTAGCAATTGTATTCCTTTTAAAAGTAGCACACTGTATAAACTATATTGCAAATTACACACAGCAGGACACTATAAAACCAGAATAAAGCAAAGAGAGGAATGAGTCTTACGACAGCAAGCAGAAGGTAAGTGTGGAGGTTGACAGAACTACCTACATTTCTGGTGAGAATTCCACATGCTCCCTTCTGCAGTAAGGCCAGCCACCATTTTATGAGCTAAATTTAATATCTCTTCACTCCATCACTTGTGAAACATCACAAAATAAGCTAGTAACTACTGCATTCTGACAGCTAACAATAGATACTGAGAGGATTACTCTGATTCAGTAATTATTTTCTGTTTGAGAAAGACAGGGAGGATACTGTTCATTGGCAAGAGATATTGAAATACTCTGTTTGGGGTCATTTGCTCTTTCTACATACAACTGATGCAGTGGGGTTGCTGAAATAATTCAGAAAAAGCTGGAGGTAGATGTTTTATACAGTACTTAGCACATCTGGGTGAAGTCACACCAGTAGGGACTGTGCACAATGGGTCCATAGGCTCCATCAGTCACAAGCTTTAACATCCAAATAGAAAGACATTTATCAGCTTTTTATTCATTCTTGTTTTTTTTGACTAGCACCTTTGTTCTTAAGAAGTTATTGCACTCCTGTTCCACATTGTAGTTAATAATACGAGACACTTCCTCTTGCCAGATTTTTAAACCATATATGTTGACATAATCCTGGATATATTCAAATGATCTATGGAACCCATCCATTGTAGCTGCCATTTCTTTTAGTTTCGGCATCAGTTCACTTGGCTATGGAAGAAAAACAAAACAAAACAAAACTGTGAACAGGTAGAACACAAAGAAAATTTATAAGGCTTCTAAATGTCTTCACATAACCAGCTCTAGAGGACTGCACTATGCTTCAAGCAGAACTGAAAAGTACTGAGGAATTTATCAAAGGTTGTTTGATATCTGAAGTAATTTTTCTTAGTAAATTTTTTCTTCCTGCTTTTAATGTTTATTTTAGGCTTCAGTGGTACTATTCATTGATCTGAGAGGGAGCCTCAAGAATCTGGGCAGGATCAACAAAAGGAGTCACACTCCTTATTCTGTCATTGCCTTTCTGTATTTACCTGGCTTATAGACATCATGTGCTGTCACCAGTGGTCACAGACAAAGACAGAACTGTGACCTCTGAACTGACAGGAGACACTTGGGAATAGAACAGAAGTATGGTTTTGAATTCTATGTACTCTTAGCATTTTATAAACTTATTTTAACATCAATTAAGGTATTCCAAATAACCTCTAAGCAATTCAAAAGTGTACATTTTTACAAAAAGGAAATCTGTGCAGAAAAATATGAATTATTTTCTATAAGGTAGTAGAGTTAATGTCCCATCAAACACAAGATACATGAAAAAAATCAAATCAAGCTGTTACACACCTTGGCTCTAGGATTAAAGATGAGTCCCCTGTGAAGAGCCAGAGCTACCCGTTTTACGAGCTCCTTCCTTATTCCATCCTCTAGTAACTGCTTTGGGTCCACCTAAGTAGAAGAAACATTTTTTTAAAGCCCTGCTGAAAGATGCACTTTCCCACCAGTGCTTGGCCAAAGAATATTTGAATACTTCTACTAGGTAATAAATTATTCTTTTAAGCTGAATGGCAAAGGTTTGTGGTTCTCACATTCAACCTTGTTCATGATCCATCAAGAATGTCATATAATTAAAAGAAGCTGGTACACATTAAGAAGTGAGTATTTAATGAATACTTGCTCCTGGTCCTGAAAGAGCTATCTTAATAGGAAGCGCAATGAAACAAACAGCTCCTCAAAAAAGCTCACAGTCATTTTTCCAGTAGGAAAGAAACACCAAACAGTGTTAATTAACACTTAAATTTTTTTTTACAATGAGCACTCTAGCTGCAAACATTTTTTTTCTCATCATTTTAAGTTTCTTCAAGGTCTTGGTTCATTTGTTGAAATATCTGTACTAAAGCACTAATTGCCACTGAATAACTTCTTCCTACTGGAATAATGGAACATTTACCTTGATGATACCAACTAAAGTAGTTTTCATCATGAGGATACCTTCAGTGAAGATTGAAATCGCATGGGTTAGCTTGGCAACCTTTAGTAGAAAGAGAAAATACATTTTATTTGATTCAATAGATTCACATAATTATGCTAAAAAGATATACTCATTTCTATATGGTGGCTTCCTTTTTTAGATTAATTTGCACTGATATACTTTCAATTTTACATCTCATTCTAGACTTACAATACAACAATAATCTTTCTTATAATTGGATCAATTTAGGTGTGTTAGCAGTAGGAAAGAACAAATACCTTTCAGAGGCTTTACACAGATTACGGAAGGAAAGACCCAGCCAGCTACATGTGTGTAAAAAACCTCATGGGCAGACTGAGTTGGTACCTTTGAGAAGGCAAGGGACACAGCCTGAAGCAGTGATTCCATAACCCAGCCTGCAGCCAGTAATGAGTCCAGATCAATATTTCCACTGATCTAATACAGTAACACATTCAGTTAAGTTTTAAATTAGTTGAGTATCCTTATGCTCAGAAAAGCCAGTCTTTTGCCTTTAAGACATTTACAATATAGAATAGAGATATATTTTGTTTTCCTCCCCTTTTCTACAAGATCAAAAGTTTAAACTTTTACAAATTGAAAAGTTACTCATCTGTCCTCAGGAAACCTAAGGTATACTCATGATAACACTAGACAGTTTTAATTCTTAGTCAACAAAATCAACTTTGCTGCTCAAGTGTGGAGCTGTGCCTATTTGAGCTCAGGCTGAAGCTGGCCAGCTCTAAGGTGTGCTTTTCCAGAATGCCCTGTTTGAACTGACCTCGTATCGTGGTCCAAGCTGAGCATAATCTCGGAGCTTGTCCTTATCGAGTCGAGTAGGCACTTCAATAATATCATGGGTCTGAAGCTTTATAATTTTGAGAAGAGATGTAAACATGCTTTCTGGAATTATCTGTAGAACCTTTGTAAAGGAGAGACGAAACACTAGTATATTCTCATTTTTAAAAAAATCTTCAATTAAGAAAAAGTAATTAAGAGAACAAGACAATCAATTAGACCTTTAAATGCCTACCTTTCTTACATAGGAAACCAGCTCTCCAGAGTAATACTGTGAAACACTGAGAAGATCTGGACTGTTTGCTTGGTTGATGCGGAGAAGTGGCAAGTCAAGTGCAGAGGCAAGCTAGAAAAAGTTAATATTTTCATTTCACATGTCTGGGTGTGCAATGTAAAATACATGCCTGATCTCTCCCTCTCAGGCTCTTAACCTACAACGCAAAGTACTAGATTCTTCCTGAATAGCAGCTTTATAACATCAAGGTTGTCACAGGAAAAAAAAAGAAAAAAAAAAGGTTAAAAAGTCCAGACTGTAGTTTTACACTTCCCCCCATGCTAGTCCCCATTCTTATTTT
Source organism: Ceyx melanurus (assembly GCA_024611195.1). Classification (NCBI taxonomy): domain Eukaryota; kingdom Metazoa; phylum Chordata; class Aves; order Coraciiformes; family Alcedinidae; genus Ceyx; species Ceyx melanurus. The sequence goes on along the minus strand of JANHGL010003750.1, from coordinate 12,409 downwards.
TACAGAAAATATTTTAATCTGATGCCACATCATCATAACAGCCAGAGGGCAAAGCCAACATAACTTCTGTAATTCCTTCAGCCTCCTCTGCCATGGACACAGAAGATCTCATTTATGCACCAATATCTCCAACAAATAATTGTTGTAAGTAGAGACTTACTTGCCTAACAGCAGCAATATAACTGGTTCCATAAAAAAAAGCACATGCATAACTTAATTTTCTTTGAAACTAATCTTGGGTTAATACAGTCTAAAAAATATGGATATAGAAAATGTTGGCAAAAGAAAGTTTTAAATCTTTTGTGAATTTACAGCCTTAAGGCCTATTTAATAAATGCTTCAGCTGCAGTGCAGTGTCCATTACAGTGTCAATTGACCTGCAGTGTCAATTACAATAATTACAATGTACAGTTGCTGTAGTTCAGCCTTACCTTTAGGAAAGTAGCTCTGAGTTTAGTTACCATAGATGGACTGACTCTTATGCTTTCCTGCATAATAGATGTAAAGCTGGGGTAGGAAACAAACAAAATAAATTAGTTTCTTCCCCTGAAACTTTTATCTTGAACTCTTAAATCTTATATGTCACCAGCACCAGTATATTCTAGAAGCGGCACAGGAGACCAGTAAAGAACTTCACTAAAGGAAGAAGATATAATGGCTATAAAAAAACCCAAATAAGTAAGATAAAGCAATAAGTGGGGCAAATGAAGATGGTATCAGGGAGTGTTAACAGCCCAAGTAATCAAGTAGCAGCTCAGCAAAATCACTCCATGGAAAAGCAGTTCTCTAACATTTTTGTTTCCTTCTTTGCTTTTGGTTGTTTTGGTTCCTTTGTTGGTTTTTGGAGTTCCTATTTCAACAGGAACTATTTTGGTGAACACTTAACATGACTAAAGGCTGAAGACAGAAACTTATCACAACTGTTATATTTAGAAACAGACACAAAAAATTTACAGTATCACTTAACCTACAACATATCTAGGTGACTGTTAAATCTTACTCGAGTTGATTAGGGTTAAATGTACTCAACACATAGAACAAATTGGAAAAGTTAGAGCATTAATAATATTTATGAACGTTATTTCCCAGAAGTTTTGCAAATGATGACTGACAGGCAAGCAAAAGCTCCTGCTAAGGTACCTGTCAATTAATTGCCAAGCATAAGAAAGATCACCAACTATCTGCATGGTGATCAAGACCTCTTCTTTAATGTTGATAGTTCGGATCATCTGGTGGAGAAATTTCCGTGTGTCAGCCAGAAACTGGCAAACTTGCAGGTTAGTTTCCAGCTGGTGAAACTCTTGGACCTACATTTAAACAAAAACAAACCCCATAAAACGATCTCTTTTTTTCTGTTCCTCTTTAAGGACACCACCACAAATATAGTAAGTAAACTGACATACTTCTTCAGGATATTATTACAATAAGACAACAAATCCTGGCCTACTTTAGAGTGAATTAACTAATAGCTTTCACAAAGTTACTCGAGGAGTTGTATTGTGAAACACCACATTGAGTATTCTTTTATCTTCTGGAAAGAGGAGAAATGCACCAATAATGAATATGGATATTTCCATTTTGCTTTTCAAATCACCCTCTCTATCTTCAAATTAATTTACTTTTAGAATTTCTAGGAAAATCAGCAATCTTGCCAAATAATGTTTAATACCAAATTAATTTATTTGAAAAACCCTACTAATCCTCAGCTGCAGGTGGCATGGTTCTTTATATGTCCCTTATTTTATAGTCACATGGTCTATAAGCAAGTCCTGCTAACTGTATATATAAAACTGCAAAGATCTGCAGATTTAAACAGCTATTGAAATGCAGATCTGTTTTGTAACTCATCTATCAGAAGTCAGTGCATATCTATCAAATGCTATTTTTCAAAGGACAGGGCCATTTATCTCAATATTTCTTTGCTGTACCTCTTCCAGTGCCTGTATTAACTGCACAGTTTTTCTGCCAGCTGCAGTGGAATCATCATAGTTTAGAGACATTATTTGCTTGGAGATTTCTCTGAACCAGGCTTGAAGATTTTCTAGGTGAGAACAAGAAAAATTGAATCAAATCTTTGTGTGTATGTCAAACACCAAAGACAGTGAACTTGCTAGTCAAAACAAAAAAAATCAAAAATATCCAGTGCTCTACATGTATGATGTTATTTTAAAAGCTTCATCTTACATTTCTAGTCTTTCAATGTGTAGACTTGTAAAGAGGCAAATGCTCAGGTAACTTTTACATACAACAATAAAAACCACAACCACCAACACAAACGGGCATTATAAAACCTATACAAAGAGGATAAAGCCTTTTCAATCATAAATCTATGTTCTATTCACAGTTCTACAACGTAGATTGCTTTGGCAGCTGCAATTTCTATGTTTTAACTCTAAGTCTGCTCACCCAAAAAAGGAAGTATTTTAGTAACGTAATTCTGCTTTTAATTGGAAACAAGTAAAAAAATTGCCAGTATTGTAAGTTTTGTTGATTTGGATTGATCAATGGTCAAATGTTGCCCTCACATTGACACTTTATACAGTGTTCACTATCAAATGAGATCAAGTTTTTATTCTTGCACTAATCTAAGGAAAAAAAAGTTTCAAAACAGAGCAAGACATTCAGAAATACAGATTGCATGCTTTGAGAACTTAAGAGAATCAGAAAGATGCTGATAGAATAGAAATCCAGGTTACAAATAGGGAAGGAGTGAGAGGAGAGGTTAAACCATCCCCGTATTGAAGGGGCATGATCTTTGCACTCCTTTCTGCATCAAACATAGCAACGTGAACTCCACTATAGATGGAAACATGAACTGGCATTTCTTAGTCTTACCTGGAATACCTAAAGTGATAAAAAAAAAAAAAGTCCAAATATTAGATACCAAAATATGGACTATATGCAGAAAATCCAAGCAAAACAGCATGGAAGAGACCTCTGTGGCAGTTGAGGGACATGAACATTTTTCTTCTTACCAATATGAGCATCATGTATTTTCTTTTGGTATCAGCTTAGAAATAAAAAATACAATTGCTTTTTTTTTCCTCCTCCACAGTTTAGTTTTTCAATAATTACCATTTTTCTCCACTCTAGTAAGAGGTTTAACGCCTGAGAATACGTCAGCAAGCTCAGTCATCCTTTCAGATCCCTCTTTTTTATAGTTCTCCCATTTTGTTTGTTTTTCTGACAGCATCTGCTTGAACATCTATTGAAAAATGAAGCATTTGGTTTAGAAAACTAGCAAGGTGGCACACTGCAATAGATGAAAAGAAATTCTGAGAACAGATGGAACTGACTTACAATGATTACTAACTAACTCTAGGATCTTGTCAGAATATTAAATACAAAGTTAAAAACATTAACAAATACAGCCAGTGTGACAGACATTAAGTGATTTTTTTTTTAATTACAATGGAGATTTTACTGAGTCTTTGGTCTCTTATTGGGAAATTTTTAAGCTTAGAGATCCTAGAAGATTCTGGTCTAATGTTGACTTACACTTCTCACAGTCATCTCAGCCTATGCAGGAAAACCCAATTCAAAAAGCCATGTTAAGCACACTCTTGTATGTTCTACCAGGTTAGTACCAGAGCATTAATGGGGAATCTTGTAGAAATGGCTTTACGCACAGGTGTAAGACTTTTCTTAGCAGCTTCTCAACATACATAGGCTTCTGCCTCTGCTTAAAAAAAAGCCCGAAAAAGAGCATTGTCGGGATAAAAACTCAGGCAGCTTTCTCAACAGATATAATTGTGCCTGTTTGTGCAAAATTCTAAGTATAAGCATGCTAAGAAACTTATTATTAGGAAGACTTCAAAATTAAACATACATTTATTCTACAGAAAACTCACAATTAACAAAGCAAAATAATTTGCTGTTATGCAGCAGCACATTACCTCTTTCAAAATGAATTCAAATTGAGCTGTATCCAGAAGAAGCTGGAAAAGGATCCTGGGATTGTACCTTGAGTCTGTTAGAATTTGATCCTTTATCTGTCGGAGACGTTTGTTATTTGGATCACAAGCTGAAAAAAGTAAAGACTGTTACAGAATTTGCTGAAGCTTTTCAATCTTTGTAAACAGACTGGTTTTTAATAGCCTGAAAGTGTAAGTCACCACATGTTCACCATTTATATGGGTCTCATCACTCTTGTACAACTCCTCCTCAGAACAAGGAAAAATTGATCTTTCTGTGGTGCTTCAGGTGCCTTAAACTCTTCTACTGACTTAAATAAAAATGTAACCTGACTGAGAAGCCCAGAGATGAACATTTCTGAAACCATCACAGAAAATGCTCAGAGATGCAAGAGAAGCTATTTCACACACCAGGAAGCCCCAAAGACACCACAAACATTCAACCAAGTCAAGTTCTAAATAGGCAAGTTTACAGACCCAAAATGGTGTCAGAGACATTATCCATCAGTTTCAGTTGAATTTCAGTTCAACAGAACCAACCTTGGTTTTATACTATCAATTAAGACACTAAAAAGTTGGGTACTCCTTTCCTTTTGGTGCTAAGCAGAACTTCAAAATGATGCTTTAAGTGATAAGGCAGAAAATGACAAAGTTCCCAGGCTATTTTTGCAGAGTATTAAACAAATTCATGATTTCTCATGCTACTTTACACATCTGTCTAGCTCACAAGAATTAAGGAAATGCACATGTGCTGTTTCAGTCCAAGATTTTAGGAAACTGTCAGCAAAGAACAGCTCAACAGTCGTTGAGAACAGTAGATGAAACTGTGCTGGTTTCAGGAGCAACACGCACCAAATTTCCCTCACCTCTGTGAGAAAGGCCTGGCATGAAGCCCTACCTGTGTCAGCAGTGTGAAGCATCAGCCAGCGAATTGCTACGTTGCAGTCTCGCAGGCAATTCAGCAGCTTGGGAATATTGTCCAGCACCAGCTCCTCCCTCAGACAGCCCTCTTTGAGAAACTGCTGCACCTGAGAGTGCACTCGCTCGGTGACTGCAGCGTACCTGCTCGCCTTAACAGTGTACAAAACTGCATCAGGATCATCCTTGCCTCAAATGAGCACATCATGTACAATGTTCCCAATAACTTAGAAGGCACACAGATAAAAAAGCACTGTAGAAATTGTCATCATTACTAGTAGGCAATATCACACAGCACAACTGCATGACAAGGGATGCAAGCTGAATTTTAAAGCAAAGAGCCCACACAGGAAGTACAACGTTTCACAGATGCAGAGTTGTACACTTCCAATTTTCATTTATATACTCTTCATTTACTTACACTTCAGAAATCATTCTTAAAAAATGGCACTAATATTTTATTGCCTATTGAGAAAGAACAAAACCAAAAATCTATTCCAGAATGGAAATATTTGTTACAAATTAAATGTCAGTTCTACTTAGTGAACTTCTACCCTGAAGACTACAGAAAAATGTCTGCTCATATTCCTTAAATTTGCTAGACACTATATAAAATGGTTCTCCTAATTAGATGCTTCCTTTTGTTCTTGCCTGAGCACTAGGGTTAGATTCTAAGGAGGCATTTAGCTACCATCAGTCAACTTACTTGCTGATCAGGCAAATGATAAATCAACCCAAGCTTAGTCACTGTTTTTGAGGCATGGAAAAAAGAATTTCTCAGAAAAAGAACCAAATGCATTGCATCATACAACATTCTGGTATAGATTCTTTTAAATCAGATGCCTTTTCCACATTATTGTTTACTTAATTTGAGAGGCCCTATTTAAAACTGAGTGCCACACTCTGGCAGTATAATTGTGTTAACTTACAAAATAGTTCTCTGTGAAAGACCAAACACTACTGCCAGCTTAGAACACCCCAATACTGAACAACGTGGTGATAAGTGCCAGCATCAGTCCAACCAAAACCCTGAAACTTTTTGGGGAAGCAAACTGCAAAAGGAAGTGAAACAGGCAGTGTTGTGAAGTCCAGATTTTGAAGCATCTTGAATTCAAAGTTATGTACAAAGTTTCATACTCCAAGTATTGTGTTTTAATGCAATGCTAACTGTATGCAAGGAAAAGAGTCCCAGACATTAACTGATATCATAAAATATACCTGAGATGCCCACACAGCTTGAATCTTGCTAACAATACTTAACTCAGGCTTATGTACCTGTTCTTTGACATTCAAAAGATCCAGCGTGTAGTTGAGGGCAGTTTTAGCAGCTTTATAGGGCTCCCATGCTTCTGCCAAATTCACAGTGATTCCCATGTAAATGCTAATAACCTAAGATTGGAAGCAGAAAACAAGAAATTGCATTTATATTTTTATTAACAAAAGACAAACATATCATTTCTCAATATGAGCATAAAGTGCTATGATGTGGTTATAAATATGAGGTAACTAAACTTTGTTATCTATACTTTTTGCTCAATCACCTTTGGAAATCAAGGAGTGAGAAGACTGAAATAAAAGGCACACGGTTAATTTGAGGCTTAGTTGTGAAAACAAGCTGGCAGTTCTTTCAGTTACTATGAATGATTCTTGACCTCTCTTTATTCTCCCATGAACATATGACTTCTTTTTCTCTACCTATGCTTTGCAGGAGACTGCTGAAAGCAACTGGGGAAATGACTACTAAGGTGGGGGTGGGTGTGTGGAAATGATCTGAATGAATCCCACTCTGAGTATGGCTGAAGAACCAAACCAAAATGTAATGCAACTTCTCTGCTAAACCTAACCAATAGGAAACTATTAATTCCCACAGATCTTCATTCTAGATATTTTCAAAACAACTGGACATGGCTCAAGCAACCTTACTTAACTCTGAAGCTAGACCAGATTTAAGGCAAAGGCTAGACCAGAATATGCCTGTTTTTCTGTGATACCACAATGGTATCAGAGTGGTTGATTTAAGCATTTTAGAAAATAACTGGTATTTTTCAAATGATAGCTTTTCACACTTATCCAGAAGGTTTGACTCAGACCATTTTATTTTGAACAAAGTAAGATTTCCCCACAGATTAATCTATTCTAGTTTAGGACATTGTAATGTTCTATAATGAGCACTGTAAAAAGAAGCTTAATTGTTCCTATAACATTAAATCCAGGGAACAGCTTTAAAACAGAATTCTTCTTTACCCAATTATCTGGGAAGTATTTATCCACTATCTCTCTCATTTTTGCTTGTTGAGTGTGAAGAATAGAAGGGTCAAAATACAGGATCACGTAGAGCATGGCAGCCTGAGTGGCCAGGGCAGTGCTGCGGTGTTCTGGTAATGGATATGCTGAAACCTAGGAAAAGGGAACAAAACAAAACTGAACATATCACAACATAAACCACTCCTAAACATCAGGGGGCACACTGAAAAGTACAGCATATAGGTACTAAGAGGCAAGGATAATTGGGTAAGCTGGACATGCTTACACATGCAGTGTATTTACCAGGTGTATTTTGCAGAATATAGAAGTTGACAGTGTAGATGTTTGCTAACTTTAGCAGGGTATAGTAACATACTAGTATGCTAGAAATGAGTCAAAGGAGGGATGAACCAAAGAGAGAGGAGTTCTAGGTTAAGTACTTCACAAGAGCAGTCTCACAAACACCTCAGTTTCCTATCACAGACATAACATGGGCTCTTTTCACAGCTTGCAAAGTGATCTTAGTTTTTGTTTCTAGGAACTTACAGGATCTTACCTGGTTGTAGATATCATCTGACCGCAAACGGCCGATAACCATGCTAATGAATGTTTCACTTATGGGCACCCTGCTGAAGTAGCTCTCAGGGTAGTTTGGGGGTCGTTTAGCTCCAGGCTGGCTCGAGTAGCCCGTGCTCCGCAGCAGTTTACAGATATCGTCCACGTTGGAATCCGCAGAGGATCGCGCTGCGCTGCTTCCCGAGAGAAAGGAACAAGCACTGAGCTGTATCACCTCACCTTTTCCTCTTCTCCCTCCCCTTGTAACCACACCTTTCTCCCAAGGAAATTTTAGGATACTAAGGTCTAGGAGGTTTTTGGTTGTTTACTCCAGGAATATAATGTTGACCATATTACAGGACACTGATAAATGTCCATGTTGAAATCCCAGATAAACATACAAAGCACAAACAGAAAAATGAATTCAGGAACAGAAGGAAGTGGCTTTATATTCTGTTTGTTTAGGTTTTTCTGTTTGTTTGTTTTCTCATTTTCCTCCACATTTCTTAATTCTCCTTATGATCCACTTCTGCATTCCAGAGTTCAGGAATCCTCTAATTGTATACTGAGAGGCATAAACAAAGAAGCACAGAACAGGATACTACTTTTTTTTTATGTGTGAAAGGATTTGCACCCTTCAGACCCTGACTGTCATACAATGAGGATGTCAACCTACCCTGGAAAACTCACTGATTTGACTAATAAAGCACTACAACTACTAGAAGTCTGACTTGCAGGACATTTGTCATTTAGATACTCAGAACTTTTCACCAATATTTGCTTGCACATTTGGGAACTTATCATGCTTCCATAGCTAATACAGTGTTCAAACTTTAGCTGAAAGCTTATTTGTCAGTGGACTTCAAATTTCTATTGTGAAAACAGGAAAAATCTGTTGCTCCAGTTTTGCAGCTAGACCTGCAAACACTTCTAAAGCAAGGAGTTCTACTGATATTCAGCAGGCTCTGCTTAATTATCAGTCTATTTGTACAGTCAGTCAATCAAAAATGTGCTGGTATTTCCATTTATCTTAATTCAATAACCTACTTAACTGAGCATACTGCATGTTACATCCTTTTGACCTTGAGTGTTTCTAAAAACTAACATACATTACCTGTATCTGTAGTAGGAAACCAACATTCTTTCCCTGACTTCTCCTTCAATCTTCTGGTCAATGACCAGTAGCATGACTCCATATAAATAAAGTGCTTCACACTGTTTAGAAAAAGGAATAATGAAGGGAAGATATCACATAAATAGTAACATGTAAAGACAACACCTACTAGCAAATTAACCCAAGGACAACTACATAGTCCATACAACATGAAAAATGATGGGCTGTACATTTCTGGCCAAGTGTGCCATAGCATTTGCATGCATTCAGTAAATTTACATATTTGTCTAGTTGGTTTATTTTCTATTACAGAGCTGTTCAATATTTACCAGAAGCTGTTTTCCATCTTCATTAAGGAGCACAGTTTCTAATGTCTGCTGAATGTAAATTCCTTCATTGAGGTCATCTAAATATCTAGGGATCATAAGAATTGGTCATTAACTATTTTGCTCTCAAACTGCATGTCCTCAGAACTAAATTGGCCAATTTTCTCTGAAAGCCAACAGACACATCAGAATATTTTTGTACTACAAGCAGCATGGAGTTTTTCAGGTAAAGAAGAGATGTTCTACTATGAAATGAGAGGCTGAAACTCCTAGCTAGAGCCAAACAGGTGTCAAAAGCCTCCTGCCATGTCCCGATGGTGTATGTGAAAGACAGTAGAGGATACTCTGTAACATACTCTTGATCTTCTTATGGATGGAAAACAGCCTGAAAAGAGTGTACCGAGAAGGTTTCCACTCCAAACTTTAGTCATTGTAATTTTTACTAAGGCTCTAAGACTAAACAGTAATCTAACCTTTAATAAAATCCACATATATTTAAGACACCATACCTGTTTAAGTCTACAATGTATTTATGCACACTCTGAAAAGCTAGATAAAATCTTGTCAAAATTTCAATGTTGTTTTCACGAAATTCTTCATCTAAATCCAGTAATTCAGGTTTAGCTTCCAGTTTGCCTTCACATATCTCGGGTCCCTAAGGAACAAAATTCATCTTGAGAGACAGTATTTGACTTTGACTGCTATTTTACTTCTCTTCAGTAGGAGACAGAACATTGAAAAAAATCTTATAACCTCAAGGATAGTTACATTTCTCACCAATTATACCTATCTCCTTTTAAATTCTCAAGTAATTTATATATTATAAAACCTTCTAACAAGCACTTAGAGCTAAAGGTATCTGGGAAATAATTTGTGGTTAGGGTTTTCAGTGTCCAAGGCTCACATTTAGTGCTTGAAGTATACAACTCCTACTAAAAACAAAACAAAACGCTCCTTTGCTTTATTATTATATTCTTATTATTTATTCTTGTATTGTACAATCCAGATAAAGTCAAATTAGATAAATCTTTAGTTCCTTCTTACTCATGCTGGAGAATGACAGAGGGAAATAGGTATTGCAAGAAGATTAATTTTTAAGGGAAATAAGGGCTTCTCATGGACATCAGTGTTTGATTTGTTTATTCAGCACATGTGACAAGTCCAGTAAATGAACAATCACAGTACTGTCAAACAGGAAAGCAGCAAGCAGTTTTCATGGCAGCGAAGAATACGCTGCAGATAACCAAAGGAAGATGGGCATACTGTCCACAGTACTGCCCCAGAGGAAAGCAACTGGCTGCACAGGCTCAGAACCTGCTAGTGAAAATATAATTTAACATTCTTGCAGGAAAAGGTAATTTAACATTCTTGCAGGAAATATTAAGTAGTAGTGTTATTATTAAACAGCTATTATTAAACAGTTATTATTAAACATTATTAATCCCATACTCTAATTTTAGATAATCCATTAAAATCCATTAAAATTCACAGGCCAGATGACTTATCAAACTTTCTGATGGTACAGCTGGGACTGCTCTTGACTGCATGTAAAACTGCCACCCACTTCTTGCCCTGATACTTCCACTGGTTATATTTTGCCTAAGAGTCTAAGCACAGAACTTTTCCAAACTGTTTCTGTTCACCAAAATGAGTGAGACTGAATATGATCTGAAAAACATAAAATACAAGAGAGCCCAGATGCATGTTAGCATGCAAACATATCCCAACTGCTATTTAGTTTGGTGAATTTTTGGTAAAATCTAAATGAATCTTGGCAGTAATTCTGAAGAATGCTAGTAATAAACACAATAGTCAGGAATGGCTGTTTCATAACCTGAAGCACCTTATACAAGACAGAAATACTTTAAGGAAAAGCTTAACAATCAAAGAAAAGGTTTTACCTTAAAATAACTGAAATCAAATATGATATCCCCATATTTCTGTTGATCAGCTTTGTCTTTTAACCTGAAAACACCAGGAATAAATTCAGAAAGTCTCAGAAGTTCTGCAATGATGGCATTTCCACAGGAGACAATCCGAAGAATTGCTTGACCACAGAGATTGTTTTCAGCTAGAAAATCAACCATTGTGGAGCTGGATGTGACAGTGAAACAGAACTCCTGCAGGCAAGGTCTTCTTTAGGTTATTTGAAGAAAAACGTCAGCTGAGTGAGCTATCTGCGCCATTAAACACCTGTAAAAACAAAACCACATCTATTCACAGGAGTTTGTATTAATATTTTCAATAATTTAATCTATGTGCAATTTTAACCATACCCTCAAATCTTTCCTTTTATGAAATCTAAATAATCTATAGCTTTGTAAAATGAAAAATAAATGAACTGAATTGATCTTCAGCACATGCACTAGACTTGACTCAGTCACCTACCTGACCAGACAAGGAAACCATGACCTTTTGTAGCAGAAAAGTTGAAGAGAACTACCAAAGAACTGAATGATCACAAATAGTGAAGGAATTGAGACCAGGCAGGGAGATAGCAGCAAGGAAAGCAAAAAACATGTTCCAGGATGTGTTTATAAGAATCACTTAAAGGACACAACCAAAATGATTGTAACAGACTTTAGCAAGAAGGAAAAATTCATAGCAAACAGAAACCATACAGCTCCTTTATTTATTGCTGAAGGTTTAGCTGCCATGCTGTGGAATGGCTGGGGTGGAGCTGATGATCTCTAGGGGTCCCTTCCAATCCCTATCATTCTATGATTGTGTTTGTGTTTCCTGGCCCGTTTTGTTTACTGATGCATCTCCTGAAAGATACGGAGCGCAGCGCTGCTACAAATCAGCTTTTATGTTAAGGATCATTTATGGGAAATTAAGGGTTGGTTTTAGGGGTAAAGTCAACTCTTCCACAACACTGAGATTAATTCGAGATGACAGCGCCTCTTCCACCCCCAAATGAGAAGCGGGAGTCCGGCCTTCCCGCTGGGGGCGGCGCCGGCCATCAGCGTCCCAACAGACTCCCCCGCGGGGCCCCGAAGCCCAGAGCAGCCGAGGTGGGATCCCAACGACCTCCCACATCCCGCAGCCAGCGGGACGCACCGGCCGAGCCGCGCCGAGGGTCCCGCCTCCCTCACGGTCTGAGCCCCGCCTTGGGTCGCAACCAACCCGCTCCCGCCGCCACCCGTCACCCAGCGGCCTTCCCGCCGCTGCCAACCCCTCTCGGCGGCTCTCACCCTCCGCCGGTGCCGGTGCAGCGGTGGCGGCGGCGCCTCGGTGCAGGAGGCGGCAGTCGGGGCAGGAGGCGGCAGTCGGGGCAGGAGGCGGGGACCGGAGGCGGCAGACGGGGCCGGAGGCGGCAGACGGGGCCGGGGGGGGCG
>JANHGL010003749.1:0-34794 GCA_024611195.1 Ceyx melanurus | reverse complement strand
GGGCTGGGGGCCGCCTCCTCCCAGCACGTCGAGGTGCGCGGAGCCCGGGTGAGTGCATGGGCAGGCGAAGAGATCGCGCTTGGGTGAGTCCTCCCCGGGTAGGGTCGGGTTGGGTTCGGGGGGTCTTGTCCCGGCAGCCGCCCGAGCGGCGGAGGGTCGGCGGGTCGTTCCTGGCGGCGGCGGAGCCTTCCCTGCCCTTCTGCGGGGTGCGAAGGGTGCTGGGGAGTGAGGGTGGGACACCGTTTCTGCGACAGGCATCGCAAACCTCTGTGCCAGTCAGGATCCAGTCAGGTAGGTTATGATAGAAGGCGCCCAAAAGCTTCGTAGCTCAGCCGAGGTCCTTCTCGCAGGTCAGAAGATTTGGCCCCGGGCCGGATTGAGTCCTGGTCTCTGTGCGTTTTGCTTTTGGTCCAGTTGCATGGTTCCCGTGAAAGCCTCGGCTTTGCTACTCGGTAAAGACCATCTGGTTATTAAATAACGAAAAATCCACCACCGAGGGAAGCAGACCCAGCCCCCACTGTAATGCTTTAATTGACTTGTTTCTAGCAGTTTGGGGTGCGGCCAGGGGAAGGTGCTGAACTTGCCAGCACAGGCTTTCAGACAGGTTATTGTCTCAAATCCCTCATGAAAACCTTTCTGCAGAAGACACAAATATAATGTGATTGAGTCTTGTTCAAGTAAGAATAGGAGGACTTGGAATGGTATCTGTAATATGCCCAGACACTTGTACTTTATTATAGAAGTTAAGAGTAGCTCCTGTCTTTGGGTGCTTCTAACAGCAGCTTTTCCTGATGGGAAGTAATGGTGAGAAAGGACTCCGTGACTGTGTAACAAATGCTTACATCTGTGAGCGTGTCAGTTTGTCTGTCTGCATCTTGGTTTCCATGTATGTTGAAGAGGGATGTTAAAGATGCCTTCTCCAGTGGCCTGGAGTGGAAAGGCAACAGAGACCTGGCAGGATGCTGCTTCCAAGTTCTCTGGCCAAGTGTGAAGAGACTGGAAATTGTGAAAATTATTTCATGGGGGCTTCTGTTGAGTTTTATTTTGTGTAGTGAAGATGATGTATCAGAAGGAGACACACATACAACCCCATTTTCCCCACTTTGTTCAAAAAGGGCTGTGCTGGAGAGGCTATGTGTGAACTGGCTGGTTCATTATGTACTGGGTGCTGTGGTAATTAACCACATCATGCTTCTAAAGAAGTCTGGATCTTCTAGGAGGACTCTAAGAGGAATAAGAGGATGTATTGACTTAAATCTCTTGACACTACCCCAGTTCTGAAAAAAAAAAATAATTAAAAAAAATCCATGGTTGGTGCCAACTTCCTAAAGCTCCTTTAGGAATGGCCCACAGAAAATACATGTACAAGCTGTTACCTGCATGTATTTTCAGGACATGTTTGCAGGAATGATGCCATGGAGAAAATTCCCAGGCTGTGTCTCATCTCTGGGGCTCCCAGAGATGCAGCAGGATGATAAGGTGTGAATTGGGGTGAATTCTGTAAAAGGGGCTGGGTTTGAGATGATCAGGAGCATTCTGGCATCATGCATACTGAGATGAGGAGAGTCTCATGTTCTGAGAGCTAAACTTAATATGTCAGAAAAAGATTTTTCCTCTCTCTTTCCAGCCTCTACTTACATAATCACTGCAACTCTTTGTCTTGAAAAAGTAGAATTGTTCCTCTTCTGCAGTACCGAGTGTTTAGGGAAGGACAGACCAGAATTTTGTTTCTTCAGGAGGGAGGCTTGTCACAGTAATCTTGAAGACCTTATTATTCCTGCTTATGGTACTAAGAGGCTTGTCCTAAGCCAGCTACAAGGTGCCTGTGGTTTGAGGTCTGTCTGGCTTTACTAGCAACCAGTTTGATGTTCTTTGGTCAGTGGTTTGCCTCAGCTGCAGATGACAAACCTCCCCTGACTATCACTGTGGGGACATGTGCAAGATTGGCTCTCAGGACAGTGATACCACTAAGTAAGAGAGGGTTTTTGTCTTGTAAGTTGAGGTGAGAAACCTAAGGTCTTCAAGTCCCTCCAGGAAGCTTTTGGAAAAAGCCTCTGTGTGACATGGTAGTCTAAGGAATAAAGTAGACAGGTGTCACCTTGCTGATAAGTACCAGCAAGCTGCCTGCTGCAAGGGTGCAGGGAGCAGAATCTTCTCCCACCTCATTCTTTGAGAACAATTCCCACCTGCTCATGGTGTAGGTACATCAGTAGTTGATCCACCTCAGGTCTCTGGCTGGTGCAAGGCAACCCATTAGGCCTCAAGCCAGGCAGCTGGCTGTAGCCTTCCCAGATTTTCACAGCTCAGGGCAGGTGGTGAGAGGGGACAATTACAGTGATTGCATTGGAACCCATAGGCTTGTATTAGTAGTTCTCAGCCTGGTATAGTGACCAAGTGACCTGCGTTCTTTCATAACCTCAGTGTAATGCTATTGTTTGCATATTTATTTTTGTATGATGCCACCAGTTTGTTCTAAGACACCAGGTTCCCTCAGATCACTGTACCTCTTTTCTCAGTCACTCCATAAAACATTTCATCCCAGCAGCTGTGCTAGCTGCGTGCCATGGGAGAAGTGCTGAGTGCTTGCAGTGCTGAGGCAGGCTCTGGATCCCTTGGGTGGTCTTGCATGTAGCAGCCAGCAAAAGATAAAAAAGATGAGACATTCATGGAAACAATCCCACTGCTCTAGCCATAGGCAAGGTCAGTAGCATGAGTACTTCTGTCAGAGCAGACTACACAGTAAGTTTAGCACAAGCTCGGGTCAGAAAATGTCTTTTATTCTGTAACTTGTGGGTTGTACAGGACCTCATCTGCACTATGTTGATTTTGACAGTGCCCTATGTGAGCAGTGCTGCAAGATCAAGGTCTTTTATGTGCAGGAGACCTTATTGCACAGGAGATAAAAGCCTGTCAGAACTGTTCCTTGCTGTAAAACACACTGGTTTTGCAGAACATCTTATGGAAATTTAATCTTGTTTATCACTTGGATGAAAAAGTTGTCAAAAGTTTTAGAGTGTAATTTGTGATGTTTGTTTTAAAGAGAAGTTAAAACATTTCCCTGTTATCTTTCTCCTTCACTCTTCAGTTTCACCTCCTGCTGATAGATGCCCCCATCACCAAGCAAAGAGGATGATTGGAGTTCCCAACAGAGGTGGCCCATTGCCTCCTAGCTTAGGCAAGAAGGAAAACAGGCTGAGGGTGACTGAAAGAGGGGCCAGCAAAATTTGCCCTCTCTCTTTCCAGAGCAGCACTTAAAGGAACCAGAGTTAAAACTGCAGTGACAGGGTGTCAGTTTGTGAAGAATGTTCTTTGATGAATATGCAGCATAATCTTTACTACTTTCTCCCATACCCTTAACCATTCTCCTTTTATTTAATAAAATGAGCTGGATATCCCTTTTGTTGCAAACCAGGTCTCTGACACGAAAAGAGACAGTTGTCAGTTAAAGCAGCTGATTGGCAATTTAGTATCTTCTACTTGTCCCAGTACCCGAGTAACATTTCCCCCTTATCAGTGCATGTGATATTAACTGCTGTGGAAACAGTGTGTGTTCATATGGATATACCCAGGATAGCATCTTGTGGTGATGTGTTTGTGCTGGACAAGTTTGGTGCACAAGTGACATCAACCACAAGCCTTTTCCCTTTTTTACAGAGACACCAGCCTGCAGTATCTTTTGTATCCATCCCTTCTCAGCCAGGATCCTTCCTCGTGGTGGCTGGGAGTGTCAGGTTCACTCTATTTTCTGATCACAGATTGGTTCTTTCTTATTAGTAAGGACCAACGACCTCAGATGTCTTACCATTGCAGATGGTAAGACACATGTTGGGAATATACTTGTCAAGAAGAGCTTTTCCTCCTCTACCTCTTTCTTGTCTCACTCCTTCAAATAAGGTGCACATGGTTACACTCTCAGCTTTTCCATCATATTTATGTGGCTAAGTGAGAATCTGGTTACAAAAAATAGTTTTGACTGAGTGTGGTTAAAAAAGAAATAAATATTTTTGACTCAGTACAAATATAGATGTTTTTAAAATTCACTTCCTGAATATCCAGGGGGATAAAATGAAAAGGCCATTCACTCACCACTCCATCCCCCATCAAAGTTGCTGTCTAGAGTTCCTGGGCTGCTGCTAATCCTGGGATAATGCTGATGTGTAGCAGGTAATGATGAAACTTTCTTTCAATTCCTACTGCTGAGAGACTAGCTGGGCTGAAAGACAAAATACTCATCCTGCAAATTATTTAAGTCCAAGATAAGACCAAGTTGTAGAAACATCTCTGTCAATGTTTTGTATGAAAAGAACTTGAAATCCCCCCCTACCTGTCACATCTGGTTGCAAGCATAAACTTGTCCTTTGGGTGTTGAGTGCACTGGAATTAGCTCCTAGTAAGAATGTCCTCAGGGCATGGCAAAAGGATTACCTTATTTCTGTGGCATGTGCCAGGGATTGAAGCTTCTGAGGGACACAAGGTCCTCTTCATTGAGATTGCATTTTGTGTTTTCCTCCCTTTACTTAGGCAAGCTTGGGCTCCTCTGCTTTGGCCCTGGCAGTCTGGTGGGGGTATTGGGAGGATGTGCTGAAGGGTGATGCCTGGTACTGGGTAAAGAACTGTAGCACATGGAGCATTGTGTCTCTAATCCCTAATGACACCTATTGAATCCCCTCTATATTCTGGACCCGTGCAGGTAACTGAGCATGGGCTACTACAGCTGTCTTGCCTTGTATGATGTGAGGGGTGGAAACTCAGGGCTGCTGATGCACAACATCTAAAAGCAGGGAAACTGAGAGCAAGGCACTAGCACTGAACATTAGATCTCTGGTCAAACTGTAAAACAGACAGAAACCAGTGCTGGGCTCCTTCCTCTGCCAAGCTGTATGCCTTCCTGCAGCAGCTAATAGCCAGAGGTGTGTGAGGGTGATCGCAGTGGAAGGCTGGGCTGGGCAGTATGGAGGCCCCATGGGACACCCCTTGAAGCTGTTTCCTCGGCGAGGTTATGCTTTCAAACAATTGGCACCTGGAGTGAGAGGAATGGGTCTATTTTTGCAATTTAACTAACAAGCATCAGTTCTTCCTGGCTGCTTATTAAATATCTAATTTGCTGCAGATACAAGTCTTTCCTGAGAAAACGTCCTCTCTATTTTCTTCAAAAAACAATAGATCTAGATATCAAGAAATGTACTTACTTGTCTTTAACTTGAAGAAAACTTACTTTTCTTTACATGAAGAAAATCTGCTTTTGCAATGAGAGGCAGAGACCCAGTGTGAATTCTGATCAAGTTTGCTTTAGTGAGTGCACCCAGTGCTTTTAATCCAGAGGAAAAATAAATATACATGTTTTAAATGGAAAGCCAAGGCCTCTGCCAGACATGCTTGGTCTAAAACTGGGCATGCTTGAAAGTGTCACTGAAGTCCACCTACGATGTGATGGCAGCATTGCTGATTTCAAAGGAAAAATGAGCAGAAAATTGACTTTTCTGGACAGTTGCACATAAAAAACATCTCCCTGGAAAGCCAGTCCTCGGAAAGTGCAAGACATGAAAATGCCTGTGGTTGAGTGATGATGAGGATGGGCAGCAGCACCGGCTGAGGCTGGACCCACAGGACAGTTCCCTCTCTGCTGTTCTCTCCAGCAGCCCCAGACAAAGCCTCCTCTCCCTCTAAAGCCCACTTTATCTGGTTTTGGTAGTAAAAAAGATTAATCCAATACATAGGGAAACTTTCTTTTCTATCATTCCCGTATTTTCTTTTTTTTTTTCCAGCTGTCTGTTTCCCACCCTTCTCCCCAGGGTAGTAGTTGCATTTGTTCCTCAGACCAAATGTTTCTGAACGCATCCTGTGAGACAACCAACAAGGAGATGATCAGCTGCAGGTAAATAAACTGGCTTTAGGAATTGGATTAATATTCTTCTTTTTCTGTTTTCCCTTCAGATTTGTCACCATGAGCCTCTTGTTGTTTGAGTCCATCTGCGCTTTACTGATTCCCCAAGGTACATTTAATGTCATTATTTTGCATCAGTGGTTCCTGTCTCAGAAGCTTCCCTGTCTTCATCTGGAGCTTGTAGTTCCCAGGAATGTGAGCAGAATCATTGCCTCTCTAGGAATTTTATAGATAAACCTCTGAGACATAGTTTCATGCAGAAGGGGATAAAATAATACCTGGAGAAACAGCTTTTCTGAGAATCCAAACGTGGGACTGATTTGTATGTGAAGTGTCTTAAGTGATATGGGAAAATCTGATGTTTATTTTTGTGATACTAAAAGTACATAAATTTCTCCAGTGCAATTATTTGGTATCTTGCTTATGACTATATTCTTAGGAGCCTGGCCTAGCTCCTGTTCTTGCACTTCATCCCTGCATGTGGTGAGCACAGGGACTGTCCTCCCATGTGCTGTTGTCATGTCCTTGGCATTTTTCATGCTGTGTCCATGCTGGAAGGACTTTCCTCCCACAGATACAATGCTGTGCCACCCTATTATTTTTTGTGAGTATGAAATCTGCACAACAAACCAGTATTTTTGCTGCTATATATGAAAGTCTGCATACAATTTTTCTTTAAAGGAAGTTTCTGGTTTGAATGGGTAATAATCTGTTTGATCCCACAGTTTTGCTGGCATTGGGTTTGCAAGAAATTCATGCTCACCAGGAGATGATTGACAGGATCTCAGCTGCTGGCCAGAGTAAGTTTGCTTTTTAAAACAAGCCATCTACTTTCTCAATTCCTTCTTTCTTTGTTTTTCTCACTTTTCTTGGCTTTTTTGTTTTGTTTTGTTTTGATTTGTTTCATGGGGTTTGTTGGGGTTTTTTTTGTGTGTGTGTTTTTTGGTGGGTTTTTAAAAACTATTATTTTTGTTTATTGTACTCCAGTCTGTACAGTTCTCAGCAATGCTCTGGCGAAATAGCGTTGTGGCTGCTTCTATCCTATCCTGGCTTTCCCCTGCATTGGGATTAGCTCTTCTGGGACCTACTCTGTCTTTCCCAATTGACTATTTGCCAACTGGCTGGTATTTCTGTCAGTTCCTTCAGAGCCTGTTTCATGCAATCCTGATTTAAGGAGCTGTGCTTAATCACAAATCTGATTTGTGATCAGACCTCTCCAGTGGATGATTTTTTCAGGCTGTAAGCCAGCACTGGCCACAATGCTGTGAGTAGGGCAAGCTGGGGTCTGGCTGGCCAGCAGACCGTGTTCTCCTACAGGTCCCTTATTGTACATGCAGGTTTTTTTTACTTATAGACTGTATCATGTGTTCTCCTCCATTATTTTCTGGGGTCTGTGATAAATGACACATTTTCTATGCCAGGCCCTCCCATAACACCACGTGTTTAGCTCAGACTTTACCTGCTGATGTGCTGTATGTGGACTTTTCTCACTGATGCACATCACCAAGAGCCATTCAGCAGGCTGCAGGTATCCTGCTTAAAACTCTCCTTAAGAGATCTGGATTACTGCAGCCCTGCCGCTGCAATACGGAGGTTGATGCTTCTTGTGCTCATAGAATCACAGGATGGTTTGGGTTGGAAGGGACCTTGAAGACCATCTAGTTCCAACCCCCCTGCCACTGGCAGGAAAGTCCAGAGCAACCTGAATACCCTGTCTCTGTGCCAAGCTGGTTCTGTGTGTGTGCTTAGGTAGATGACCACATTCAGTGACTGTGGGCAAGCATCTGGGTTGTTGCACCTCCACATTCAGATCAGCTGTGAGGACAAGGCTGACAAGCTGGGACAGTGCTGGCAGACAGGCTGTGCTCCAGCTCATCCCCACTGCAGTGCTCCAGGGCAAGGCTGGTTGTCCTATTAGAAAATCCAGCGACCCAGAAGGGAATGCTTAACAACTTTCAATCCTTTGTAATATGGTATTAGAAAACCCTAATTATAAATACAGGGTTTTTCTAGCAGGACTGATTTGGAAAATTGTGATAATAAAATGATGATGATTATGATAATGAGGGTAGAGAAAGGGCATGAGTCAAAAGAGCTTTTAGCAAGTTGGTGTGCCAGCTGCCTACATTTTGCTTCTGGTTTCAGTTTTCTTTTACATTAGTTCTGGTAAATGCTGCAGAGGTGACTTTAAAATTTCCGTGTAAATGCTTTGATAAAGGCTCTTCAGAGTCTGCAGACTACCTTTTTGTTTTGTCAGTGAAATTACAGGTTTCCACTGCAGTGTAAGCACCTCAGGAACTTTTACTTGGGAGCAGTTGCGTTCATGCCAGAAGGGTTGATAAATGACACATCTCTGAAGATAGAATAAAAGGCAGATTTTGGTGAAAATTGTTCCTGTCAGTGCCAGTTCAGATAACTTGTCTTTAGAAAAATAATGGCATTTCAAAAACATGCTGCAGATGAAACACACCTGGCTCCATGGGACTTACGTTTTACAACTGCCTCCCTCCATGCCTTGAACTGGAGACGCAGCAGGTCCTGCCAGGCACAGCCACCTCTCCCTCTCCCTGTGCTCACCCCTCCTTGTCTTCATTGGGATAGCAGCGCTCCATGGTTTTTGATACAATTGCATCAGCTCACTGGGGTTGCTGCTCTCATGCTTTCACTGAACTGCTGAAGCCAGACTGGAGGCTTGGAATCTAAGGGTAAAGTCTTGCAGACAGTGAGGGCCGAAGTGGAGGCCAGAGCAGGAGTGCATGCTGGCTGCAACTGTCTGTCCTTGGCAAGTCCATCTGTCTAGGCCTTCTGCTCTTGGCTCTCTAGCCAAGAGAGTGAGGCTAATAAAGTGCAATTTCAAAGTGTTTATCTTTTTCTCCTAGTGATGCAGTGCTCTGCTTCGTTAGATGTCCTTTTCCTCTTGGATGGCTCCTACAGCATTGGCAAAGGAAGCTTTGAAAGGTCTAAGCACTTTGTGGGCAAGCTCTGTGATGCCTTGGACATCCATCCAGACAGGGTGAGTGTCAGGAATGTCTGTATTTCAAGCAGCTTGGCAATATGTGGAAAGGCCAATGATAGCATACAAGATTCACTCTAGAAGCTACCACGGGGTGAGAGTATTTATTCAGAAAGAAGCAGTGGAGGTTTCTGAAGCAGTGGCGTTGGAGGACAATTCTTGGTTCTTCACAGATTTTAAGCAGTTTCACTTGGTCTTGAGAAAAGACAATCTTTCAGGTTAAAGATTATATTTTGTTGGTTTTTTTTACTGATTTTTTGTTTTGTTTGAATGGTTACAGACAAAAATGGTTGGATCCATTTTTTTTCCAGGAAAGTTGCTGAATTAGTCTCTGATAAGTGAACCAAATTTCTGTATAATGGTCAATGAAACAACCTGCTTGCTCTGGTTCTCCTAGAAATAAGCTGAAAGGGCAGAAGGGATGGAGCTAATTTCAAGACACTAGAGACATTTCACCAAAATGAGGTTTGGGGATCTGCATGCTGCCATAGGTCTCCAAAAATATCACCGCAGTCCCCACATGCCAGTGGTTCAGAGCATTTAATGCTGGTGTTCACCAGAGAGAAGAGCACAGGATTGACTATCTGGAACTGGCTAGATGGAGTTCAAGCAGCTGGTGTTTACAGACACCCAATATTAAATGCTTTAAGATAAATGGACAGGTGTGGCTATGCCAGGTCCTTTCTTGTCCACTCCTATTCTGGACCTTGTCTCAAATCAGTCTAATTTTAGGTGCCCTGTGTCTGCAAGGAGTGATGGGAGTTGTGCTACTATAGCCATAGTCAGGACTGCTTAAGATCTGATCTGCTCCCTGGAGCCATACTTGAGGCAACTCTGAGTCTGAATGAGACATCCAGAGGTTTGTCTGAGAGGATTTCAAGCCAGATCCAGCTGTGGTTCCAGTTGTGTATCCAGTCCCACATCACATCACACTGTCCTAGCCAGGGACCTTGGAGTGGGCTGGAATGGTTGCTGTACTTGATTCTCTGTAAGAGCCTTTCCAGATAAATGTCAAGTCTTTAGGAAGGTCCTGGCAAGGATACAAGGTGTCTGCATAGCAGGAAGAGGAACCCAAGGCAGGACAGAGTGAGAGTCTGGACCACTGCAGCAGCTTTGAGGACCCCTGATCTATTCTCCAGAGATTTCTGGGAGCAAAGGAACAGAGGCAAGTCTTGTGTTTGCTTCTGGTTCCCCTGACAGGGATGCTTTGACTCATACCCAAAAACCTTCTCCAGACCAGCTATTAAAAATCAAAAAGCTGCTTCTCTGCCCTTGTTGTGAGATCCTTTGGAAGCTGAAATCACCATTCACCTCCATCATTTTCTCATCTAAGGAATCGTTCACCTTTCAGAATACAGCTTGCAGCCACACATCCCAATGAGGTATCCACAGCCTGGACAATGATGGTGAAGACAGAATGTGCATGCGAGGCTTTGGGAAACGCTGGGTGTCTTGAGTCAAATGGTCATTCCCTTTTCATGGCTTACACTAAATTGAATGAAAGTAGAGACTTGCATCTGGGAACCACCTGCAGTGTAGGCTTAGGCAAAAGAATTTGAACATATACTATTTGCAGATATGATGTCTGTCTATTTTTAAATACCATCCTTCCCCATGTCTTTCTCTTAAAATTCACATAGACTGGACTGATAATCTGTAGCCTTTTCACCTTGGAAGCTGTCACATTCCATAAAACTTCTTGTAAAGGCTTCAGTGAAATATTGTGAATGTATTGCCCAATATAGAACTTTTGGTCTATTTGTATTTTCAGGCATTTTCAACTATAGACAATGGGTTTAGACAAAGTAGTAGAAAAATAATTGCTTTGTATTGCTTACTGTGCTCAATGCAAGAGGGAGCTGCTTTTAGTAAAGAAAAGCTTGTCTGCACAGTGTAGAAATGGCTGGGTTTAAAAGCTGTTATTTATAAACTTACTGTCCTTGATGCTGCTAGCTGCTCTGAATAGATAAATATAGATCTTGAACTGCCTGTAACTGCAGCAGAGGCTCCCGTTGTTTGTTGTCGAATATTTTTGTTTATAGTCTGTATAGATAATGCTGGTGTTTGTACTCTTTTTTTGAAGTTCATTTAGGGTGCCAGTGGATCAATATGAAAAACAGTTTGTCTCAATACAGTTTAGTCTTCCTGAATCTGTAAGATGATCAAAAGACTAAAACTTTCACAGACACCTTTCATAATTTTTAACCTTTCTTTTTAGGTCCGTGTGGGAGTGATACAGTTTAGCTCAACTCCACACCTCGAATTTCCACTGGATTCATATCTAACAAGACAAGAAGTGAAAGAAAGAGTCAAGAGAATTGTGTTCAGGTCAGCCTATTTTACAGCTCTGCTCTTTTTCTGGACTATGAATGATTTCTGAGGTCCAGAAATTTCCTTCTTTTCTGTGCATACACTATCATGATGCACTAGGGAGGAGGTGGATGTACACTCTCTGTGTTCCATAATCTGTAGTCTGCTGAAATCGTGCAACATGGTCTGTGCTTGTCAGTGCAAGTTGATAGGGGAGAAAGTTTTCAGCATCCCACTATAATGTGGTAAATAGGGCAGAGTGTTCCATGACCTTCCCAGCAGGTTTTTCTGGCTGTTTGTGCCAGATGGTGGGTTACATCCTTCCAAGGAAATGTGTGGCATTTCTGCATGGCTGAGCAAAGTCAGGACAGTGTGTGTCTTCATTTTTTTTGTGGTTAAAATTTATTTTCTCTTACAAGGTAGCAACAAAGCGCTAGTCCCTAAATATCTATGTAATTGTGTCTGCAGAATTCAAGAGGTTTTCAGACAGAAACATCTTTTCTTTCTGAATGTTAAGGCTTTGATGTCTTCCCATTACCTTGGAAAATGGAGCCAGAAACCCAAAGAGGCACTGTCCTTAGAACCTCTCAAAATCCACACTTTTCATCTCTGAGAAATACGTTTGGATCTACAAAGGATCTGGCAACCACCCTAAAATAACACTTGTTTTTGTGATAGATGAGGAAGTGTTATGGCCTGTGGGTGTCTACTCTTTCTTTAGCTGACCTGCATTAGGGCTAAAAGTTAGATCAGAATTTCTTATGGATGTCTGCTGCTCTTAGCATGATGTCCACATTGGAAGCAAATATCACTTCTGACTTCTTTGAGCAACATCAATTGACTGGATTTTGTTGCACTGCTTTTGATAAGTATATCAAATCAAGAGACCCTCTTGTGTAATATTACAGGAAAAACTTATCAGAAAACAAGATTCCTCTTCTTTGGCTATGTTTGAAAGTCTATGAGAGCAGAGAAAGTGAAGCAGCATTTGGTGTCTGGCACAGAAGTTCCTTGATGACAACACATGGATGCTGACAGATCAAACAGAAATAATGACATTGTGCTCAGAAGTTTTTTCTAGTTTAAATGAAAAGCTGACATTTCAAAGTAGATAAAATAGTTATGGATGGATTCCAATTGGCTTCTGAAAAAACTGGATGTTTGACATTTCAGTTGAGAGGATCCTTAATGTGCTTCTGATGAGCTTTTGGCCACTGAGGCATTTCCTGACTTCTTTGGGCATGGAGCTGAGATCACTTGAAAGGAGACAGCACCAGACTGAGATGAAGCTTTTGTGATTTATTTGGAGACTGCCGGTCCCTCTCTGTGAATCCCATCCAAAGAGCTTTTGAATTCAACTCAGAAGCTAAATTTCTTATGACTTTCTTTCATGCAAGTCAATGGCTGATTATAGCAAAGAAACCTTCTTAGTGCAATTCTGAGAAGAGGCAGCATGTAAAATTCAGATCCTCTCCACCTTCAGAATATCCTCATTTGAGTACTGCCTTAAACACCCATGTGCTGTGTCAAAAACCAGCAAACCTCCCAATGCAGATCAGTAACAAACTGAATTTAATGAACTTTGGTGCAGAGACTCTTATATTAACTTTTTCTAATTCTCAGGACTCACATGGGCACAGCTTACTGAGTTCATCAAGATTTAGTAATCAAACTGACTATATACAATGTCCCATCATGCACAGCACTTTTCACTGAAGCATCTGGCAGGTACTGACATCTGCTCAGGAGAAGGCAGATTTGGACATGCTGTGAACACACGGTCATTGACTATGCTTTGAAAGGATGGAGTACAAACAAGGAAGTACCTAGAGGAAGAAGTTCAAAGCAGAAGGATCTGTCAGGTACTGAATTAAAAAGCTTTTGATGAAAATCAGAGGGTAGATGGAAAAGAAAGAGCATGAGCATGATCAAATGCTTTTCTAGAATAAGCAAGCCAGGTGCTAAAGCAAAGAATGGATGTTCAAAAAGCAAATGGGATGTGTTTGTGGCAGAAGAGAACGTGATGCTGCCAAGAAAGGGCTAGCACTTGTAACTTGGTTCCCCTTGGTTGCTCTGGATGGAAATAAAAGCAGCTCTAAAAGGCAATCACAAGATGTGATGGCACATTACAGACCTCTCGTGTTGTGCAGATGGAGAACTACAAAGAAAGGAAGAGGGAGACTCATGCCCACACAGGATTTACCCTTTTCAGATAAGCAAATGTTTAGCCCTGCAACAGCAAAAAGTGATCATGTGTTGTAGGCAGGGATCAAAGCTGTGGTCTAGGTTGCCCTCAGTTTTTACAGAGGATAAAAGGCTTTTGCTTAGTGTGTTGTGTTGTAGCAAGGTCTTAGCCTGGTGATGACTGGGTGAGGAACATAGATGATTGATGTGAGGCTTGAGTTTGTTGAGTCAGGTGGCTGGCAGCAGGGGATGATGTGCCCAGGTAGCCTCAGTGTTTCTAAGTCCATTAAAGTTAAGTCTTGAAAGCAGAGGACAGTGCCAGTCCTGTGGAGCTCACTAGCAAGAATAACAACTAAAGTAAATGTGCAGCCCATAGAAACCACCACACGTTGTCCTTCCCCTCATAGACATCTGTGTCTATTTAGCACTCCCTTCTTTATTCCCTTCTGCATCATTTTCAGCACCCTCTGCAATGAGAGGGTCCTTCCCAGTTCACAGCCAGTATGCCATCACCAACGAGACCCAAGTGCTGTGCAGACACTGACTGTAACTGCTGTCTGCATTGAGTGTCACTTCTCCTGGGTGCACTCTGCTGCCAGAGGGACCTCTCTGCCCTCTCCGTGGCTCTGTGCTGGTGTGCAGCATACCTCTGAGAGAGACAGCTCCATTCTCTCCAGGTTCAGGAAGGCAATTGGGCTAAGAACTTAATCTTAGGTTAAGGAGGCATCTGGCAGTAAATCTTCTCTTTAATAATCTCCGAAGAAACAAGTCTCAGGATTTCTAAAGCATCTTTAACTAAAGCTGTTCTTGGACAAGCTGTATCTTAATTTCCAATTGCATTGCATTCATGACTGCTTTTCTGTGAGATTTATTGCAGAACTGCAAGGTTTGATGTCTGCCATTCCTTAACACTTAGCAGCAGCCCTTTTTACCTGCTGATTTATGTCACTGCTGGCATGTGTCACCACTGGAATGTTGCCCCCTTTGGCACCTGAGTCCTGGTATGAGTTTAGTATTTTGTTACTGAGAGGATTGCTGAGTATTGAACTAATTTGCTTTCTACTTCAGGAACATTCCCTTCTCCAGGGCAGAATTCAGGGACTGCCAAAATATGGAGTTATCTTGTTACTTCCACCACTAAAAACTGCTTTTGTGAGGCCAGGCAAGAGGGAGTAGATGTTACTGTGGGGAAGACCTCAGGAGAGCACTCAAATCTGCCTTTGTCATCTTTTGTCCAAGATGACAGTTTTCATTCCTTCAGAGGTCAGTTTGCACACCTCTGCACTCTGCTCCCCAGGCCCACTTTTCTTCAGGACCATCCCATCAGTGAGCTCTTCAGAGCAGATGGATAAGATTTTCAGATGGAATTGCCTGGTACTAAGAAGCTTTCAGCATTTCTATTTTCAGGAGCTTTATTACAGGATGGACAAATGACTTTTTGTAGAAAATTGAATTAACCTGCAGATCAACCAGGGAGAAAAAGTCTGGAACTCTGCATGCTACTGGACTGCAGACAGTCAGTAACAAGCTGGGACATATCCCTGCTTTAGCTCTTGGTCTCAGAACAGCAGAAGGTCCCATGGAGGGTAAGGGATGATACATGACAAGAATTCATAGAATGTTTCTGTATCAAGAGCAAAGAAAACACTTTGAGGTGCTGGTCTTTGTTCATTTTGCCCACCTCTACTGTGCTTCTGACTGGAATACCAGAGGTGGTTGTAAAACAACATTTCCAGACAATTCTTAAAGAAGTGACTGCAATTTTCAGATGAAAAAACAGAGAACTCCAGAGGGTTGGAGAGGAGGAACATGAGGGTGAGTACATGGGACCTATGGATAGGAAGATGACAAGTATGACAGGATTAGACATCTCTGTGGATGTGTTATGTGGCAACAGGAAGAAATATGCTAAGTTTCCAATCACCAGAGAGTAGAAATTTCTAAATCAACTGATAAATTCAGCAGCAGGAAAAGAGCTTTGATTTCTGCTTTTCTGATTTTCTCTTCCTCCATTATAGAGGTGGGAGCACAGAGACGGGTCGGGCTCTGAAGTACATTCTCCGTAAGGGATTCCCTGGTGGCAGAAACTCAAGTGTCCCTGAAGTCCTGATCATCATTTCAGATGGGAAGTCCCAGGGCAGCACCACAGTGCCTGCAGTGCAGGTGAAGGAGAGGCACATCATGGTTTTTGCAGTGGGAATCAAGTTTCCAAGGTAGGCAGGTTTACACAGAGTGGGAAATAGAAGCCCAGGCAGCCAAACGGCAAGTCCTGGTGAGTGATGGGTGACCTTGTGCTAGATAGGAAGTCTGGAAAGGGGCAAATGTGCACAGTAACACAGGCATGAAGGAAACACTAACTTGGTGGGTGGTGTAGAAGTAGGACCAGAGCAGGTGAAGGAAGCTCTTCCAATGAGTAGAGTTCTACTGTCTAAGACTAAACACACTAGCATCTTGAGAACTGTTTGAAGGGTGTCATAATTTTGCATCAGCTCTCCATTTGCTTCACTGGGTTTGTTTTGATACTCAGTTCTTTGCAGATGACCAGGTGGTTAAAACCTTCCTTTGCTCGACAGGTGGGAGGAGCTGCACATACTGGCTAGTGAGCCCACTGAGCAGCACGTCTTCTTTGCTGGAGATGCCTACGATGCTGCCAACGGCCTGTACAGCACCCTCACCAGCTCTGTCTGCAGCACCACAGCTCCAGGTAACCCCTGTCCTGGCTCTGCTTCCATGCCTGTGCTTTAAGCTTGGACTGTGTCACTGAGTGAGAAAGATGAGGCAGTGTGAGAAAGCATTCAGGGGAATTAGCGAGTGTTGCACTTTGAGGTAAACTGCTTCTGGTGCCCAAACTGGATGGCATGCTTGCTAGCTACCTCTCCTAATGCCTGCAAGCTGCAAGATTCTAACTCTTTCTATGTCCTCGTTCATCTCTGAAAGTAGGAATTCTTGTCCTTGATCAAGTCACGAGGAACAAAGGGATATATAAAATCAGCTGTGTGTTAAGGGGAGGCCACCAGGAGCTTTCAAGAGATAGAAAAGATAGAACTGGAGTGGTCCAGAGGTAGAATGATGAAGGTAACAGAGAGGCTGAAAAGTTGTCTTTGAACCCTGAACACAGCAAAACAAGTTTTATAACAAAGCAAAGGTGGCTGAAGAGTGAACGACCCAGAACACGGGGTAGGCTGATGAGCTTGCCAACAAAATATTTCTGTTCTGGGATTTCATGGAGGCCTTTTGAAGCACTGCCCAGTGTGCTGCCAGTAAGTAGATGAGGAAGACTAACCCACTTCCTAATGGTGCTCCACTCCCACACAGACTGTATTTTTAGGCAATTGATCCTAGTTTGCATTTGTTCTTCACTACAGGCTGCAAAGTTGTATCTCACCCTTGTGAACGCAGGACCCTGGAGACTGTGAAAGAGCTGGCTGGGAATTATGTGTGTTGGAAAGGCTCAAAGCAGCCAAATGCAGTGTGGGCTTCTCTGTGCCCTTTCTACAGGTGAGTTGGACACCCACATCTCTAGAAGTTAGTGGGGCTGAGAGATGCAGTAATAAAGCTTTTATCTGACCATGACTTTTTGCTGGGGTGAAATTCCCTCAGAAGACTGATGCAAACATGGTCTCTAGACCTAGGAATAGACTCTCCCTGCTCTGACCACTGGCTGATCTGAGAAGTGTAAGTGTAGGAGCTGAGAAAAAGAGGAGGATTATTAGCCCAGATTAGAACTGATTCTGTTCTACAGAGTGTTCCTAGGTCTGGCTCCCAGTGCTGCTGCTATTTCTGTTCTCATTCATGCAAGCTTTCTTCCCTTCAGAGAAGCCCCTTTTTCCTTTGCTCAGCTGCCCTGGGGGCATGGGAGGCACTGCCCTGTGGAGAGGCTACAGTCACTGGCAGAAAATACTCTCCAGTCACAGCGGGACAGTGCTAAAACTGGGATGCACACAAAGAGCTTCATTGTCAGGTCAACGGCAGTGAGCTGTATGAGGGAAATGTCCTCTTGCCTGGGGACAGGAGACTGGAGCTGAAAACCCATAAAGCGTATCAGGTTCTTCAAAAAATATTGGCACTGTAGCCAGTATAGGAGAAATG
Organism: Ceyx melanurus; assembly: GCA_024611195.1. Taxonomy (NCBI): domain Eukaryota; kingdom Metazoa; phylum Chordata; class Aves; order Coraciiformes; family Alcedinidae; genus Ceyx; species Ceyx melanurus. The sequence continues at coordinate 17,314 of JANHGL010003749.1, read as the reverse complement.
CTTTAAAAATGATCTGTGAAGGGAAAGGCAGCTTCATGATCTCTTTGCTGATAAAAAGAGCTGACTGAAAGTGGTGGTGTCCAGAAATTGATAGGGATTAGTCTTCCTTTGAAGAGATGCTTCATGTCTTTGAAGACCAGGCTGACAGATAGTTTGGAAATCACCCCAAACCTGGGCTATGCATTAATGGCCTCCTGAGTGGATATACTGGAGGATGATTGTATGGACAATTTCAGACATGTCTTAATAGCTGTAAGCATTTCTAGATACTTTTCAGAGTCACCATGGGAAAGCAGAACAGCTTATGGCTTGTTTGTGGCATCACAAAAGTGATGGTTTTGGCCACAGTTGCCAGTAGTTTGAGAAGCAATGCAGAGCTTTGAAAGATTGATGTCATGATGAAGTTGTAAGTATTAGAAGAAGAGAAACCAGATTAACTAGGATGAAAGTTTAAAGCAGAAATCATCTCACTGTCAGGAACAAACATTAGCTGTCTTCTTATGTGGCAATTAATATACTTCTACTCTAGGGTGTGGGCATTTTTTTCATATAATCTTAGGGCAGGGAAATGATGGATGTAGAAAAGTCCAACTGAGAGGCACAGCTGAGGGCTGAGTATTTCTTGCCAATCTAAACCTTTCTTGTCCATTAGTTACAATGGCTAAGTTAGATGCTAGAATTACTACTGAATAAAAAATGCTCACTTCTGTAAAATGTTAATCTCTTTCAAATTTAGAGCAAGAAGTTTAGTATCTTTTCTGTAGCAACTAGAAAAAAAATATTATTCTGAGCTTTAAAAATGCATCTATAATCTCTAAACATAAAGTGTTAAAGTAGAATTCAAAACCAGAAAGAGCAGATTTGATGAAATGATTTTGGGGTTTTTCTGCCACCCACTTAGAATGGACGTCAATTTTTTTTTTTGATAAATTGTTTTTTAAAAGGAAAATTGGTTCCATTTAAAACTCAGTAGTAAGTCAACCTTGAAGATGCCTTGTTAGTCTTTACATTAATTATAGGTTTGATTCTTCCTGTTTCAGGTGGAAGAAAGTCTTGATAAAACACCCATCCAGATGCTTACGAACTGTATGTTCAGGTAGGACCTAGGCTTTAAAAAGTATTTACCATGCAGGAAAGGTAATAATAAAAAGATGAGGTTCTAATTTCATTATAAAAAAATCTGTTCTGAGTTAGAGTTTGTGATCTTTAACAAAAAGTTGATAACCTATGTCCATTTGTTTGTGGTTTTTTTCTCATGGTTATCTATGACCAGTGTTCTTTTGGATTAAAATATTTTCCCCACTATTTCCTTCCACTTGAGGAGTCAGTTAATGCTCATCTGCTCGTGTTCCCAGGGCAGAGCTTGCACTGGTTCCCAGGGAATCCCTGCTCTCCAGCTGGAGGAGTACACAGTGAGATGCCTCCACTCACTTACTTGGTACCCTGAACATCATCAGTTTATCAGGGAACTTGATGCTTGCTGATTGCTGGCCTGTTTTTGTCCTTGAATTCTGTCTTTAACCCCATCCTTTTTGCTGGTTCAGATAACAATGGCTATTTTTGCCACTTCTTTTTTTTTTTTCTGTCCAAGCAGCAAGCCAGACTCTGATCCCTTCATTGAAATCTGGAAGGGCTGCATGACCTTTAGCAGTTCTGTATTTACACTATTGTAACTTCTTTGGTGTTATTCCAAAGGTAATGCAGGGAGGGTATGACCTGGTTTGCTTTCTTCATCGTTGCCTGTAAATGAAATTACCATCGAGTTGGGGGTGCTTATGGCCCTGCATGAGTTCAAACTGCAGCAGGAGGGCCAGAGGTGTGACCCCTTTTCCCCTAATGGTGATGCTCACCCTGGCACAGGGTGGGATGGGGCAGACTCCCTGTTCACTCCCTGTCTTTCCTTTTCCTGGTCCTGTTTAGACCCCTGTGACTCCCAGCCATGCCAGAATGGGGGTACGTGTGTCCCAGAGCAACTGCACAGATACCAGTGCCTCTGCCCGGTGGGGTATGGAGGAGACACCCACTGTGGTAGGTGTGAACCTGCACTCCCCCTCCTTCCTTCTTAGCTGTGTCCTGCCTTTGCAGCGCTCATTGCATGGCCATAGGGACAACTGGGGTTGGGCTGCAGCCTTTGGGCTTTTCTCTGGGAGACAACAGGCTGAGTTTTCTCTCATGCTGGTTATGACTCTGTCAGGCCTGGTGATTTGGTCTTGCTGCTTAGAAACCTTGTGGATATGGAGAGCATCAGTGCTATTGTGGGTGCCTTTGTTTCTAAATGCAGGTGCCCTGGGAGTAAGAGAATAGCATAACTGTGAGAGGCACACAGGTATGCTTGTTGATGCCCTCTCTGCACACGTGAGCCTCAGGGAAACTCTGGATTTTGATGATTCAATGTAAGAAACCAGAGAAGGTCCTGATCTTCAGAAAATGCCTTTTACTTTCCCCAGAATCAAGAGTCCCACTTAAAAATATCTCAGGGTGTTACAGATGTGGATCTGGTGCTTGGACTCTCTCCTTTTTTGATGTTATGCTGTGTCCTAGTTTGGACAGGTATTATCTTAAATTTTATGAAATGTGGGACCCGGGGCTTATAAGGAGACAAGAATTTATTAGAACAATGTATATATATGTATAAGTGACAGAACCAGACAACAACAAAATGTATAATCAGTGCTTTGAACCAACTATATATATACAACAGACCCCGATGGCTAATCGCCTCCCCACAGCCAGCAGAGCCCACAGAAACACGCCCCCCCAGACAGAAAGAGAGTCTGCTCTGGGCTGTCTTTCTTAAATAGGAAAACAGTCTTGGGAATCAGAATGCCAGACAAACCCACGAAATACACAGCCAACAGGGATGTTCCCGCAGGAAAATAAACCTGTCGTTAGAGAAATGGTTTTCTGCAGAAGACTCTGTCCACTGAAAAACAGGGCCCCGGACTCCCCAGCAGAGAGGTCCCACACCACTCTCTCCCATGCCAGCACCCAAGCCAGAGATCTATCCCTCCTAAAACCACACTCCTCTTCCATTTCTGTCCGTATGCATATTCAGGCTTGTTTGTTGGTCCCCCTTTCCCTGGCTGGCCCGGCCCCACCCCCCGCAGGCAAAGGAAAAAATAAAAAGAAAAAAGGTTTGGGTTCTCTCCTAAAGGGAATTACTAGCTCTTGACATGCTGAAACTTTTTGACTACCCCAGAGTACTAAGAGTATAGAGTTGTCATTTTCTAATTTGAAGTTTGCTGTCCAAAAGTTTAGGTATCTCTGTAGACTGCCATAGATAATTCCTGTCTCTGAAGGTGTAGGTAGCATCCAACCAAAATAAAATACGTTGCTGTCACAGTTGTCCTCCAGCTCATGCTATGTCTGGCAAAGCATTTAGGTTGCTGTGTGCAATGTCCTACCTCCATACCACAGAGCTTCCAGCAGGCCCCAGCTGAGGTGCCCGACGTGCCTGTCTTTCTGCCTTGCATTCGACAAATTGCATCTCTCTTTTCAGCAACAAAGCTGAGCCTTGAGTGCAGTGTGGATCTCCTTTTCCTGATAGACAGCTCAGCAGGGGTCACACTGGAAGGGTTCCTGCGCTACAAAGCATTCCTCAAGAGGTTTCTACAAGCAGTGATGGGCCAGGACTCATTAATGAATGTGGGGGTTGCTCAGTACAGTAACAATGTCAGGATACCCATTGAAGTGGGCCAACACAAGGATGCATTCAGTCTCATGAAGAGCATTGATGCTTTGAATTTCAGTGGAGGAGGAACCCTGACAGGCAGAGCCCTGCAGTACATTGCACAGCATGGTTTTAGGAGTGTCCCAGTCTTTGCAGATGTGCAGGATAATCTCCCACGTGTGGTTGTTTTGCTCACTGACTCCAAGTCCCAGGATCCAGTGGCAGAAGCTGCTAAGTATGCAAGGGACCAAGATCTCTTCTTGATTGGTGTAGGCAGCAGCTTCATGAGAGCAGAGCTGACTAAAGTGACTGGCAGTCCAAAGCAGACAATTATCTACTCAGACCCCCAAGACCTATTCAACAAGATCCCCGAGCTTCAGAGAAGAATTTGCAATGTGGACAGTCCTGAAGGTAAGACTGATACGAGCATTGTGGGACAAGCTTGTCAAAACACAAGGAGGACTTAACTCCACTGGGGGGAGGGAAGGGCAGAAAGATGAATGTCATTTTTTCGCTTGTGTTAGTCACAGATCCAGGGACTAACCTTCCATCACTGCTTTTTATGATGGACCTCTATCATTGGTGCAAAAGGATTGTAGATGACCATAGTTAGGGATCACCAATGATTAATTTTGCCCACAATTTCCCCTTACTGCTTTTTTTTTTTTTTTTTTTTTTTTTTTTTTTTTTTTTTTTTTCAAATGGAGTACTCCTATATTGTGAATAATGCCATGTTTGCACTCTTCTATCCAGGCTGCCAGGCACAGGCTCTTGATTTGGTATTTGCTGTGGATGCCTCATCTGGAGTTGGCCTAGAGAATTTTCTGCGGCTGAGGAGCTTTGTCAGGAGCAGCTGTTTGCACTTCAGCATCAACCGAGATGTCACCCAAATTGCCCTTGTGAGCTATGGCAGCAAAGCTCACACTGTATTTGCTTTGGACACCCACACAAGCAATTCAGCTCTCCTCCAAGCTATTGACCAGGTGCCTTTCCTCGGGAACTCAGCCTCTGCTGGCAGTGCTTTGCTGCATATATATGGTGATGTGATGACAGTGCAGAAAGGAGCAAGACCTGGTGTCAACAAGGTGGTGGTGGTGCTCACAAATGGAGGTGGCATGGAGGATGCAGCTGCCCCTGCTCAGCAGCTGAGGCACAACGGCATCTTGGTGTTTGTGGTTGTCATTGGGGATGCACAGAGGGACACGCTGCTGAGGGTTGCTGGTTCTCCTGACTACCTAGTCCATATCTCCTCCTACGAAGATCTGCAGTATTACCAAGACCTAATCATTGAAAGAATTTGTGAAGGTAAGAGAATGTCCCATCCTCACTGAAGAGTGAGGTACCCCCAGCCATTATCCTAGGTTTTCTGATATTTTACTGAGTGAGCTCCATACTATCTTTTGCATTTTACAGATGGACAAACTATGCATAGGGATCTGAAGACTGTCCAAAGTAATAATTTAGGAATTGTAACCGGCTTTCCTAAGATTCAGTCCAGTGGGTGGGATTGAGCTTAGTGTGACAGGCTATTTCAAGCCCTGACAGGTCTAGGTTCTACCTTACCTGAAAGAAGTTTTCTCTTTTTGTGATACTACTTTAAAGCTATAGAGTTCACTGTGCATTACTATAGCCCCTGCAGTGTTGCTGGTGGATTTTAATGGGACATGTTTCTGCAGCCAACAGTGCTGGTTCCCAAAGCTGTGTTCAAAAGATTTGTGCCCAGGTTTTTGCAAAGTATTGGGTCTAAAACCTCATCACTCCTGTTCTTCCTCAGTGTCCTGCTACTGAAGTTATCATGTAGGCTCTCAAGAGTTTATTTGCGTTGCACAAGATTTAATTCTAAAATCATAATCTGGCCATTTTGAGGCCTTCAGACAACCTGTGATTAATTTTTTTGTAGAACCAAATCCTTATCTCCAAAGAAGGAGTGAAGAATTTTCAAATATTCACGTAAACACTCATGTTTGTTTAAAAAGGCACAAAGTGCACCTTCTTCAAAACTTAAGGTCCTGAGGGGCAGTCCCAAACTGCGAAAAAATACACTCTGATATGAAGCTTGAAACAATTGTGTGCTGAGTGTAGTGCCTGTGTTTTGTGGAAGTCAGCTTTTTGGAAAGGACAACAGCCTTGTTTTTCAGATATTAGTGGTGGCAAAAGTGCATCTAGTTAAAATGCCATGCCTGTTTCTTATTCAAAATAGTCTGAGTTTAACATCTAGCTATTTGCTTTTGTTTTAATGTGTTTGTAAGGTCAAATGAAGAAGCTTGTTAAGCTTTGGCACAATCAAAGCTCCTTTTCATCTCTGGACATGCCTGTGGCTCTTTCCAGGTTAGAAAGAGCTACAGCTCCATCTCTTTGGGGTGAGGAGCTGTTCTCCTGGCACACTCTGCAGATGGTTTCTATGTACCTGGAGCTTTTCAGTATCCTCCTATTCCAATGGTATTTTCAGCTGTGTTATTATAAAAACAATCTACTGTACCATGAAATTAACTACAATGCCACAGATGAAGGGGAAGAGATGGCAAGGTTCAATGAGTCAGGCTAATAACATATAATTTCCTGGGACAGAATTTTTGCTTTCATTTCATGTGCAGATAATCGCTGTTTGTACTAGGTAGGCTGGAACCAAGGGCGATGTAAAGATAAGCCCTTCATTCAGTTTTTTGCTCCCAAGTCCAAGATTTAATAACAGAATCATTGTCCATGAAAGGACTTTTAAAAATTTGTGTAATGATAAAAGTATTTGAGAAACAGACCCTGCCTCTGGACACCTTGAATATTTTAGTTATTCTGAGGCTTGGCTGAAAAGAGGCAGAAAAAAGTGTTCTAGGGTCTTGGAGAGAAGATCTGAGCATTAAACATATATAAATCTGATTAAAGTGCAAGCTCTTGGGATCATCAAAGGGTATAATTCCTGACGTGCAAGACGCTTACTTAAGACGATCCTTTGTTAGCAGTAGAGCAGCCGTGGATGGAGGTGGTGGATGCATGACATGGAGCAGAACATCATGGAAAAGCTCTCTGGAGCGAAGCTTAGCACCTGGAAGATGAGTGGTGTGTCCAAGAGATCCAGCTTTCATTGCTAGTGGCTCTACCAATCTACAGTGAAAGCAAAAGTGCCCATCCCTGCAGATAACTGTCAGGCAGGACCCCATCTTAGATGTCTCATGATGACAAAATTGTTGAACCCAGCATGGCTCCATACAAATCAACAGGAACTAAAGATTGAGCTGTCTCAGATCTAGGATTTGACTGTCAAATAACTGAACTTCAATGATAATTTTGCTGATCTTCAGTGTAGGTTGAGAGTTAATGTGCACATATCGTTACCTGTACAGGGAGAAGGAGCACAATGTGTGGTAAGCTGCAGTAACCATCCTGATGAATAGGGAATAGAATTTATATTCTTTCATTTTTCCCCTTCTCCTACTCTCTCTGTGCTTTTTCTACTGTGGAGAAAAGGGCAAGGCCAGCAGCTCCAGACTCTACACCAGTTAGTTGTTCAGTAGAGGAATTACACAACCTTACCAAGATTGTGGTGGTGTTGCCAGCAGACTGGAAGCAAATCCCTCTGGGATGCCGCTACTTAACCTACTGTATTTGCAGCAAGACAGCATGAAACACTGCCAGCCCTGCTGACAGCTGGGCTCTGCTGTGTTGAGAGGGTTGGGAAAGCCATCATGTATTTTGTGAAAACAGGGCTAATAATAACTTGAGCCATGTTTATAGACTGTTCTCTCAAAGCTCCTAAAAAAGAAGCCCAGAATTTTTTTCCTGACTTTATTTTCCATTTGTGCCATCCATGCTTCACAGATTACTTCTTGTCCTTAGTCCTCTCTGGTGGAAACTCAAGTTCTCTCCAGGGCAAAGTGATTTGAAATCTTGTGGTATTGTAAACAGATTGGGGACGAACATGTGTCTTGCTCATTTACAATGCCTGGATAATGGGGGAGCTTAGAAGTGCTTATGTGTTCAGTGCACAGCTCTGAAGATGTTCCACTTCGCTTTTCCTTGATATACAGCCTGATGTGATGTCACTCTTTTGAGCCTTATTAGGAATATTCTCCTCCAGATTAGAATATCTAGCAAAGCTGTTCTTTCTTTTCTCCAGGCTAAACACAGAGGAGTTTGCCCTCTGTGTCATGACAGGGTTGTGAACTTCCACTCTCTGCTCTATTGTGATTTTTCAATCCCATTAGCCCTAGGTGATGTTTTTTTGATGTCTGGGATATATAGTTACTGCTATTTTTGCAGCACTCCTGATGGATGTAGGTGCTAGCTGTCAATACACTGGGAATGTGCCTGAGCCTGCTGTTTTGCTTTTGTTTGTTGCAGAAGCAAAAAGCCCCGTGAACCTGTGCAAACCCAACCCGTGCATGAACCAGGGCGTGTGCATCCTTGGGCCTGGGAGCTATCGGTGTGAATGTTACGGCTGGGAGGGACCCCACTGTGAGAGCAGTAAGGATCAATAAATAGCAACTACAGAGAGGTCATCTGTTCTGCACAGCCCCTCTGAATGGATTCCACATCTCCACCTTGCCCTTGAGCAAAGATGCAGCTGTTAACTCTTGGACAGCTGTTTGGTGGCTAGATCTTGGTTGGTTGGTTCTGTTACATGGCAAGTGGAGAAGCTTGGGCTGTTGAAGGGAAGAACAGCTCAAGAATCTGTGCCCTATTTTACACACTCATTAAGTGAATTGACTGTGAGGGCACCCCAAGAAGATCTAATAATGTTGGTAATCTCCTTCCACTCTGTTCTGTTCCTCCTTTCTCTTTACACTACTAGAAGAAACAGTCGCTGTGACCATAGTAAGAAGTTCTTGATTAAGTGCCATTTCCCCCCCGTACTGTGCTCTTAACGTGAGCCCAGGAGTTCTGACTTACATACCATGGCCTTTTAAATGCCTGTCAGCTAAGGTTAAGTGACTGCTTGTTGGGTTGTAATGGACCAAGTGTGAGCTTATCCCTTGGTCCTAAAGGTCTTACCCATGTCTGTGTTTCTGTTTCATAACAGGAGTTGTCCGGGGCGATTCTCCAAGATCCCTGGTCCTTCCTCCACACTCCCATGTGCAGCAGAGTTCAAGTGGTTTGCAGCACTTCTCCAGAGTCCTCTGGCACACCAAAAGGCATGTGGATCAGAGACACTGACGCAGATGTGCTGAGTGCTCCAGTTCTCTTTCTGGGAGCCCTTGCTACCACTTGTAGACACAATCCAGCAAGCCACCCCTGTCCTTTGCAGTGACTGAATTGCTCCAGCACAGGGACAGTGCCAGAGGCCATTTCCAGTTCCTGCATTGCACAGGCTGGTCTTCCCAGTGCATTCTTTCTTTTTTAATTGAAGTAAATATTTGTGTTTAACTATTTATTATTGGCATTTTGCATTTCCTCATCCAGATCCTAGTGCTGTGTGATTTTATATTATTTTTTTAACAGACTTCTTGAGAGATGTTAGATGTAGTCTGAAAATATGTAGAAGTCAGCAATTCTGGAGCTCCTGCTGAAGGGACACAATGTAGGTTATGCACTGGAAGCCAGGTGCTGGTGTGACTGGCTTGTTACAAGCAGGAAGAAAAAGAGGAAAGAGAACTTAATTATGAGCCACGTTCTGTTTTGGAAATTGTCCTTGGCACTTTCTCCTCTGAATTTATTTGGAGTGATCTAATATGATTTAGCTTCATGGGCATTTTGTAGCTTTGTATTTTCAAAGAGAGGTTTGAAAAAGATTTGTTTTGAAAGAGCATTCAGTGGTTTATGCAACTCCAAGGTAGAGCTGTGGCACTCTGTGTTGCTGCTTTTAGTAGCTGTGCTGGCTATTTTTCTCTCCTAGATTTGACCCATGTCAAATCACAGAATCACAAACACAGGTAAGCACAGTCCCCTGATCAGCTCTAAGCAAATGTCTGAGTTCTGGTCTCTGAATGGAGCCTTGGTTGTCCTGGCCTGGACCCATATGGATGAGCTGAATGGCATTTCTGCCTCCCCTCCTTGTTTAAAGCTGATCTTGTCCTCAGCACAGCAGTGGTCTCTGCAGCACAAGCTGGGCCTCTGGCGGGCTGTGGTGGCTCATATGTCTCCAGAGAGTTTGGCTACATGCCTGCATCCTTCAGAGCATCAGCCTCACTGGGTCACTGTATCGAATTGCCTATGAAGATGTGAAATTTATGTAATTACTCCCCCAGGACCTGTGGTTCACACTGTTGTTGTTCTGTGCTGCCTTTCCCATGGTGTCAATCACCTTGGGAGAGCAGGAGCAGATCTGGCTAGGGCCAAGGCAGAGATATTGATTGTGAGTGCCAGCACTTGTGAAAAGAGCATCTGTTGTTCCCAGAAGAAGCAAAAATCCCTTCACCCAGATGTCCTGGCCCTGTGTTTGAATAGTAACATTAGATGTACAAAGAGAGACACAAATTACTCTGCAGGTTTGTTGTCAAAAGAAGAAGGATCTAAAAGCCCTCCCAGGGATGAAAGCTGGCACTGAGACAGGAGCAGCACTGTCATACCTTGTGGGAGAAGCCAGGCTGGGAGAAAGGAGAATTTCCTCTTTCTTTTCACTGTCACTTTAGTAGATTGTCTGTGTTCTGAGGCACAGCAAAATAGAGGCTTATTTGAAGGGCTGGTATTTGGGATAGAAAGAGAAACTATCAATGTTACTTACGTAAGCATGGCTGTAGCTAAGCATTACCTCTGCTGTAAAGCTGTCAGTTGTCACTTGTTGTAGGGACAATGGGCTAGGGCAGACTCAGAGCTGACACCAAAGATGTGGTTCACGTTTTATGGTGCAGGAGTGTCCATGAAGCTGGCTGGATTCCAGCCAGACTGCTCTGAACACTCTCCCCAGCCTTCTTGCACATCCTCTGTTGTGTGAAGGGTCTGAGATGGCAACTTCTCACCCTCACTTCTCTGTTGGGTTTGCAGCTCTTCTTGGCTGTAGTTTGTCTAACAGCATTGTTAGTTCTCTCCTCACAGGCAGTTGTCCTCTGCAGGATCGGTCTTTAGCCTCAAAACAGCATGTTTAACTTGTTGGGCAAACAGCTCTGGAGCTGGAATGTGCTTTCTGAGCCTCATACATGTGCTTAAAGCATTTTCCTTCTATCTCTGTTGCATGCAGGATAGTTTGTACAGTGCTAATGAAACGACTAAGTCAGTAATAGAAACTGGGAAGGCTCCCATTTTCCCCCAGATAACAACTTGCCCTGCTCCAGCTGCACTGAAGCTACATGCTGAAGGAAGTTAAAAAAAAACAGACACCCCCAGACCAGCCCTCCCCTTATATAGGGGCATGACTCTGTATGGTATGGAACAGCCCATTGTCTGGTTCAGTTATTTATCCTGTCTGTGACCCCTCCCAGCTGCAACCCCTCCCCACTGTTTGGGCCAGCAGCTGCTGGTGATAATCACCAGTAACAGAACCCAGGACAACATTACTGCTGAGGATGTTGCCTTGTGGCAAATATGAAAACATTACAAATATTCCTTGTAAGTTCCCTTTGTTATAATGCATTGCTAGTAAGTACATTTTTAGAGTACACAGAATTGTACTGGAGCAAAGGATGCTTGTCCCTGGCTCCTGAGATGGGGGAAACTCTGTGTTTGTGCCATCTTGCTGGTTTTAAGCACAGATAGACAATTGTCTCTGTGAGATTCAGGAATGGCAGGTTGCAAACTCTCATGCTGGGGACAATGTTTTAATGATGGATGGGTAGCCCTGTGTATCAGTTTCTCAAGATGATATGAAAGATTGGAAACTCCTGAAGGAGTTTTAGAAAAGCTGTTTCCTGAACCCAGCCCTTAGCCTTTGGGTGCATCTGGCTGATGTTTGGTACCCAGAATGCTCCAGTGCTCCCCTTGCATCGAGGATCTAGATGTGCCTTCCTGACTGGCTGTGACCTTCCTAAATGCAGCTGATCACTGAAGCCTTGAGTGGTTGCTCAGACATGCTCTGGCAGTGGCAGCACCCACCAGCACTCCTTCTGTATGGGACACAGCATTTTGCAAGGTAAGAAGGTGGTGGGGCTTTGGGAGGACACGGGACTAGTCAAACTGATAACAAAGATTAGGATTTATGGGGTCTTGGAGAGACGTGCTGATCTCACAGGCAAGCAGGACACTGCTGAGCAGCTGATGGAGCTCTTTTTCATTTAAAACATGTAGTTGAAGATCCTGGCAACTTTCTAGGCCCTTTCTTCTGGAAAAAAAAAAAAGTAATTAAGTGGCTTGGGTTTCTGACTTGATCCCTTATTAAATTCACTCACAAACTTGCTTTGATTCAATCATAAATGCTTAATGAGAATTTAGCTGTTGGGAGCTCATTCCCTTTAGGGTGGGTTGATGTGTGGGGCTGGCACAGACACTGAGGAGGTGGGGTCCCCATGCAGCCAGTGCTAATCCTGTCTGGCATCAAAGGAGCGCAGAGGACATCATCTGTGCCAATCGTCGTTAGAAGTCTGGGCTGCTGTTACTAATGGAGCTCTGAATTACTCTCGCTCTGTAGGATTTGCTGGATGAGTCTTGGCTGGTTGTGGGCCATGTGCTGACTGCAGGGGAGAGCCTGTTTCTCCTTTAAGAAACCAGAATTTAAGTAAGTGCCAATAATTTAATCAGTTTTAGTCTTCTCTCAGCAAGCTAAATAATGCCTGTTTGTGATGAATGAATGTATTTTGTGCTTGTGCTGTAAAGGCTGCAGCAGAGTAGCTGGGCTTTGGACCTTGCTGTGCCACCCTGCCTAGGCATCAGCAGGCGGGGCCAGCTTGTGGTTGGTACCCCAGCATTGGCACCAGCATTGTTGATGCTCCCCTTAAAGCCAGTTGGCTTCTTCAGCTTGCAAAACACCTGCAACAAGAACACCTGAAGTGTTATCTTCAGTAGAAGTAAATTGTTTGGATTCATACTTGGAATAACTTACAGAAACATTTAGGGTAACACCTCCACCAGCAAGAGGAAGATTTTTTTCCTTCCTTTAATATATAGCACTTTACTTTTGTCTTAGATGAAAGTCAAAGTGCTCAGTAGTTCTCTTGATATTCTGGGCAGGACAGGTTGCTCTGTGTATCTGAAACAAGAACTGAGGGTGCTGAGGTGAGAAATTTGCTAAGAAAAGTAGTTTGTAGCAGCAAAATTCCTTCCAGACAAATATGGGTTTCTGCTTGTGACACACTGTAGGCCCCACGGTGGCCTGGCTGTGTTGTGCAGAGGTGAAAGTGTTGTGGGGAGTAACCAAGAAAGCAGTAACAGTGAGCATTAAGGTGTGTGTTAGGTGTTCAGTAACAGTAGGAGCTCTGACTCCTTACACAGCCCCAAACAGGCTGCCCAGGTAAGTGGTGGAGTCACCGTGTCTAGACATTTTTTTAAAAAACATGTAGACATGGTGCTCAGTGACATGGTTAATGTGTTAATGACAGTCACTCTTATGTGGACTTGGCAGTGCTGGGTTAACAGTTGAACTCAATGGTCTTAAAGGTCTTTTCCAAACTAAAGGATTCTATGATGCTATGAAAGGCAGAGATGCGCTGGGGACATCTCTAATGTCCCCAGCACCTTATCCCAAGGTCTTATGAAGCCTCCAGCTGGGGAAGGAGAAAAGCATCTGCTGCTGGTCCTTCAGCTTACAAAACCAGCAACCCCAAATCGAGTTGTTCTGTTGGGTTTCATGAGCTCAGAGACTGACAGGACACTATTGGCAGGTTTGTGTCAATGGGTGGGCTAGGAAAGGCAAGGAGCAGGGCCTTTCCCAGGACTTTTGTGTTGTAGCTACAGTGCCTTACTAAGCTTTCTATGGACGTGGAGCAAGTAGTGGTACCACCACCAAAAGAGATGTCACAGAGGTGTCTGACTTGGTGGCTGTTCTGTGAAAAATGGCCTCAAGCAATTCCTTTACTAACACTTTTCCTTCCTTTCCAGCTAAATTCCATTCCGGTGTTAACTCCAGTGACTGCAGCTAGCACTAAGCGTTGCACACAGTTGCTATCTAGTGGCCAGAGAATGGTAGTGAGCTGATGCATTCTTCTCTGCTGGGTTTGTGCAAGAGACTGTGCTGTGGAGATACAGGCAGGCACCTGTTATATGTATTCATGCAACCTGTCCAGGTTAGTGCCAGTTTTCAGACTGATTTTTTTTTTTTTTGGTTGGTGGTGCAGTCACTATTGAGGACTAAATTATTTAAGGTATAGCCCACTGGAGTTGTAGACTGCATAGCCAAGGAACTCTGCAGTAACTAACAGTGTTGGGAGGATACTACTTGAAATCTACTGGAAAGTAGAGCAGGGGCAAACCATGTTACAAAGAAAAACCACTGATAACACAATATGCTCAACATTTTATTATAAAACCCTCTAAAGCGCCACTTTATAGGTCACAAGTACAACAAAGGAAATGCCTTGAGTTAGGAAAACAATGGGGGGACAGACACATTTTTTAATGTTTCTTATCTGTGCTTAGATATGCTGCTCAGGACTTGCCTATGTTTATCATCCTCTGATGGGAGATATTCCAGCAGGACCACTGAAGCTGACTGGGCTGTGGTGGGGAAAGCAGAGCTACTCTCATCTGTTGCTGTCTCAGTACCACTGTGAAATGTCTGGACAACTTCTGGAGGATGACAGTGCAGTGTATGGTGAGGGCACAGTACTACACATTTGTTTAGGGTGTGGATGGGGACTCCTGCCAACTTATCATGGGTTAAAACAAAAGCTTCATGGTGTCTGTGGCCTCCTTGTGCTTCAGAGAGAAAAGTCCCCTGGATTCTGAACCAGAAGTTTCAGTGGTTTATTTGCATGAGTTTTGCCTATGTGCAAATTATGCACAGGGATGGGCCTGCCAGCTGGGGCTGAGGTACTCCTCCTGAGGTCTGGGATAGAAATTCCTCCATCTGCACTGCAGTGGAAAATTTCAAAGGTAAAAAAAAAAAAAAAGAAAAAAAACCCAAAACAGAAGTGAGGTCCTGTTTCTTGCCTTCAGGCTACCCTGGCCAAGTGCTTTATTGCACTCCAGCTCCATGGCAATGCCAAGCAGGCCCAGAGTAGCATCACCCCAGTGCCACCATCAGTTCCAAATGTCAAATAGCAACCGAGTTGTTGGGCTTTTGTGCAAAGAATGAGCATTCTTCTAGAGGTGGTCTCAATCCCACTTAAGGTGTTCAAGGGTTAAGAAAATACAACACCTTGCTTGTCTTTACTCTGGCTTTGGGTGCTGCTCACTGATGTAGCCACAGGAACAAGCCAGTTGGGATACCAGCGCTGCTTTAGCTTTACAGCATTGGAGCTGCAGCTCTGGCCCAGCCAACCCAGTTATGAAACCTGTGCTCTAGCACTAAAGGACCATGAGAGGAGATGGCTCCAGGCCATCGGCCATGACAGCACATTACAGGGAGGAAAGGGTGCAGGGATTTCTGACACCCCTTAAAATTTCGACATCTCTAAGTTTAGCAGCCTCAAATGTCCAATGTCTTTCATTAGAAAGCCTGGCTATGGCAGAGGGGGGTGGGCTTTGTGTCACACTGACATGGTCCAAAGGCTGTACTTGTTTAGTAACCTGGAAGTAAGTGTGACAGGACAAGAATGGCCAGCAGTCCACCTGAGCTGTGGCCGTGCAATCTCGGCTGCCAAGCCTGGAGGAGAGCAGGTCAGGCTGCTCAGCTCTTCCCTGGTGGAGCAGACCCTATTTCATGGAAATGTCTTCAGGAGATTGTACAGGACCAGAGTGTGTCACCAAAGTGGTGCCCACAGCTGCAGATGGAGCACAGGAACAGCTTTACCACCCCTGGGACAGGGCAAGCCCTAAAAGATACATTGGGATCCAGCTTCTCCCTCCAATAGCTGAGCAGCCCTGCACCTTTGGCAAAGTATTAACAAACCTTCAAATGTGAATTTTTTTTTTTCCCCCCAGAAAAAATGCTTCAGCTGATCTTCAACAAAATTAACTGAATCTGCTTGGCAGATCACCTTTGCCCAGAGCTCTTAGCGGCACCAGTCTGTGACAGAGCTTACACCACAAGAAGGTGAGCAGGGATCTTCCTCCATACTTTGCAGATGTGGAGCAGGCTGTAGGAGTAAGTACATGCTGGGATGCATCAGGACTGATTAAAAAATCCTCTGGGCAGACATCTTTGTGCTTCTTTTTCATGTCTTGAGCATCTCAGGCATGGGTATTCCCCTTGAATGAAGACTGAAATGCAGCTGAGTGATGATTGGCAGCAAGACAGGTGAGACTTTAGTTGACTGAGATTTACCATGACAGGTTGACCACCACCAGACTACAAAGAATAGCAGAGGCCCCTTCTGAACCCACTATTGTCACTAATATAGAAATCTTAATAACTCATTGATAAACCTTCAGAGTAGAAATACACAAAACACTCCTATGTACAGTAACATTCTTGTTTACACCAACTGGGTTAGGAATTTGATGCAAGGATTGCCACTGGTTGTTATTGTTTTAGCTACGTGATTGGGGCTTGTCTGGGAAGGGCGAGAACATTAGGGGTAACTTGTGTTGGCAGCTGTTGCCTCCATGGCTGCGTCCGAGCAGTTGGCGCGACGGGGAGGAAGCGTTTGGTGCGTGGTTGTGCTGCACACCCAGCCTCCACCTACAGATGATTGAATCCCCTTGGCCATGCTGGCCAATTCCAGTCTTTAGTCCATCTCTGAGAAGCGTGGTTCTAACTAGCTCCCTTCTTCTCCCATTCCTGACAAGGAATAAAGGCAAATTAGTCAAAGGTGAATCTGGCTAGTATAGTAACATGCAGAGGATCAGCCCAGCTCCTGGTAAACCAAATGGTTTTGGGCACAGGGTGGGTCAGGGATGTCTCTTTGTTATAAGCAATAAACACATTTAAATCACAGCCATGGCACACCCAGGTTAAAAGGATGGAGGAAAACCAAGCTTGTCTGCTTTGAGTGGTGCTTGGTCAGGGGGGCTTCCCAGATACAAGACTTCAAAACCCCATCCCACCACAGCTAATCTGCTCCACTGCCACAAAGGAAAAGCAGCAGCTGTCCCAGGTGGATTTTTCTCCTGTAGCACCTGGCCCCTTACCTTAGCTTTCTGTAGGACTGTTCCCTTCCCCGTCACCATGACGGATAAAGGCCGGTTTTTTAAAGCCGTTGCTGAGTTGACTGGTGAGCTCTCTGCACTGTTTGCTGGACTGGCACTTTTTGCCTGAATCTACAATAAAAATAATAGTGGAGATGACTTCAGACTACTGAGAGGGATAACTGCCTTTCCCCACCCTCTCCTAGTGACAGTCACATCCCACTTGTACTAATGTGCACTGTTTCAGTGACATGCCAATTGTGAGATCCCACCAGGATGTGTAAGTAGGGTGTGTTTGAGTGCTGAGGACTCAAGCAGAGGTGCAGGACTCAGGGGGTGACCGTGTCTGTCTCATGGGAACCAGGTTCCCAAGAGGAATTCAGATGTCTGTATCTCCCCACAAAAAAACACTCCTTGGCTCAACAGAGATGGGTCCAGGCCTGCATGGCCCTGGAGGGTGTTGCTCAAGGTCCCACAGGAAATAGAGCCACAATTCTGAGCCTCAGCCCCCTTTCACATCCCCATTGCTACTGTTACCTCATTATATTATTATTACTATATATAATATATAGTAACACAATTCTTAGATAATATGCAATCTTATATAATTGTATCTAT